>JAWPHD010009419.1:0-104133 GCA_037043455.1 Cyrtodaria siliqua | reverse complement strand
CAGGAAATCATTCACTGTATATACATCGAACAGTGCACATCTTACCTATACAGTAAATTTTACAGAAAAAAAAGTTAGCCTCTTTCAGGGTTCGAACACACGACCTTCTGATTTCAAGTCCGATAACATATTTGAACGCAACTCAAGATGTATCAACAAATCTGTAGTCCATATTGTCTCACATTTATATTAACATTGCCTGATGTAATACTGTATGTTATCAATATGAAACTAATACTTCGCCTCAAAACTACCATATCTCGACTTGTTATTTAGCGCTTGATGAGTTTGTGTGCGGGCTTGTTATTACGTAATGCCTATGTATTGTTAAAATGCTACAACATGCCAATTAATAGCAGTGGTCTAGTGGTTCAGCGTACATCTTTCAAAACTTACAAGTGCGAGGCTGTGGTTCAAATCCGGTTACGGGTAACTATTTTTTTATTACATATATTCTGAAGCCGTATATTTATCGATGTGAAATTATGAAAAAATGTGAAATTTTACGCATCGATTTCTGCCTTATATACCGACTCTTGGGGTGTTCGTCGTTTTGAAACTTCTTCACACGTGACTCATTCATATTCATGAATTATTACCAGTTAAAATAGGGACTGTACAGCTTTAAATTTGAACAAGTTTGAAACCACCCAGATCGGACCAGTAACGTCGGAGTTTGATTTTCTTAATTATGCTTTATTTTACCTCGTTAAGACGATAGTGCCTTTATTTTTCGTTCACATCTTTATTAAACTTTACCAGATTGTTTATAATATGAAAAAGGCACAGCCTAAACGGGGATTTATCCAGCTTCAGTAATAAACGTAAGGATGTTGGCTTGGCAAGTTTTGACATTTTCAAGTTTAAGAATTTTATGTTTTAAATAATAGTTATATTTGACAACAGAATTGTTTCATGTTTTACATTCTAATAGATAGAGGATATTTGTTGTTTTGGAGTGAATAACAGATTTTATTTCATCGAGAAGTGTGAAAACTTTATATTTTCACGAATGCGAAGCATGAGTGAAAATATTGAAGTTTGATCACTTCGAGATGAAATAAAATCAGTTTTTCACGACAAAACAACACATTTTATTTTTATTGTATGCTTCATAATCAAAGTGTACTGAAGAATGCAGATCATCTACTGGTATTGACCAACCATCCTTCCAAGTTTGAGGACCCTATGTAGTTATTGATCGGACATCGTTTTGATAGTCAATGTCACCGCGACCTTGACCTTTGACCCAGTGACCCCAAAATCAATAGGGGTCATCTACTGGTCATGACCAACCATCCTTCCAAGTTTGAGAACCCTAGGTCCAACCATTCTCTAGTTATTGATCGGACATCGTTTTGATAGTCAGTCACCGCGACCTTGACCTTTGACCTAGTGACCCCAAAATCATGTTAACAAGGCAAAGGGGCATTTAATGCTGACTTAAACAATTATGAACTTATTTTTATAACTTTAAAGGTGAATGACCATGCTTTTTTATAGTATTATCAAATAAGAAATTTAACACTTAACCATCAAGGTTTTTAAATCCCTTTTAAAAGAAAATTTTGAGAATAGTGCAACGTTGATTGTATATTACCTTCGGTTGGAGCTATATCCAGATTGATGCACATGGTGTGAAACCATTTAATTCTGCATCCTGGGTTGCAGCACTCTGTCATTGTTGATCCTTGTAAAATAATGCACAAGAGAAATACTACTACAGTAACTAGTACTTCTGAAAGATAATACTAAAGAAACATAGGAATCTATTCGATAGTAAGTGTAGGGCACGATTCCCCGACTCCTATGTATCCTTCCCCTCTCTCTCTGGGGTGGCTCTAAATATCAATCATTGTGTTGATGAGCCATTAAACAACATTCAGTTCAATCCTTTGGGGGCGGAGTTAATTCAACTAAAATTTGAGTTTTAAAATGCTTGCTGCAATAAAATAATGCACTATGAAAAACTCGTTTCACATGTGAATTTTATATAACTGAAACAAAATTTGAAGTAAGGTATATTTATTCACCATTAAAACTGCCTGTTTAATTGATATACCTATTTTATTATTTCGGTACTATTGAGTTTTGACTCCACAAAATCTTAAGGTAACTAATAAACAATACACATTATCATATATCATTTTAAATAAATAGTTTTCATTGGCTAAAAAGCAGTCACATGTAAGAATGTTTTCTATCCGGTTAAATCCGCTATTGCGTTCAATAGTCTTTTTTGGAGGTCAATAGTCTGAGAAGCAAACTAATGGAGTTTATACGATTTAATATTTTAAAACAACTATGTACTTCTGTTTCAGTAAATGGTTAAAACTTCATCCAAGGGAATGGCTATTGACCCTCAGCAGTGAACTATTGCCCTCGATATCGAGACGAAGGGAATGAAGTCGGGGTCAATAATTTACTGCTTCGTGTCAATAGTCATTCCTTGGATGAATAGTTTTAACCATTGACCTCAAAAGAAGTAGATAGTTGTATACTATTTTACCTTTAAAGATAGTATAAGAATTTGTTGCATTGGACATTAAAACTAGATTATGGTTACTTGTTATAATAAGGTGAGTTCTAGTGTTTTATATATTAAGTATAGCTACAAATGGATAGTCCGCTCCAAAGTCGTGTTCGTCGTATTTCTTTCTTTCTTCAATACTGCTATTGTGCGGAAAGTTATTGCAAATGCTTTAAAGTTGATTCATACACAATTTAATATTAATGCTATGACACAGATGAACATT
The DNA here is from genome assembly GCA_037043455.1 of Cyrtodaria siliqua. Taxonomy (NCBI): domain Eukaryota; kingdom Metazoa; phylum Mollusca; class Bivalvia; order Adapedonta; family Hiatellidae; genus Cyrtodaria; species Cyrtodaria siliqua. The sequence continues at coordinate 101,377 of JAWPHD010009419.1, read as the reverse complement.
TAAATGATGTACAGTTACAAGGTTATGTATTAACGAACTATTGCTCGATTGACACATTTCCCTTCAGAATGGTCAAAACTAACACACAGGACGACTGATTCTTGGCCAATGAAAGCTCAACTGTTTGGTGAAAAAAAAAAAATCTGATGGATTGTGGAATGCATACAGAATTGGTTCTATCCAGGAAATATGAGGTGATCTGCCACTACCATAAAAAAAGATTGACCATTATATACGACCTAACATGTGCTACAAATGACGTAAGACACCATCTATTCAAACAAACTGGAGTCAAGCAGGGTTGTTCTGACAACTTTCATTCTTAGAGATAATAAATTACCAAGAAACTTCATCACCATCAGTATAATTAGCCCTTGTGCTGCAAACTCCAGAAAATCAACTGCATGATTGATACAATTCCCGACATCTTTCCCAACATTTCGGTGGTTGAACATGTTCTTTATGTTCATCAAAGTTCCTCTAGAAACGCTTGATCCCTTTATGAACAGGTTCATAGTGTCCTTAAAAATGAAGATTACTTAATGTTGGCAATAAAAGGGTTTGTAGTCAGTACCTTCTAATTACTACTTTTAAGGGTATGTTTTCGTTTAGATTTGTAGAAAAGTACATTTCATAAACTCATATAAACAAATTTACTGTGAAAACCAACATAATATTTAACCCAAAGGACATATAACTTGGGATTTTTTTTTAACACATTGGTTTGGAATTTCTCGGGAACTGTATGCAAAAATTGAAGTTTTGCACTTCAATATGTAACTTCCTCTCGATTTTGAACATGTTTTTCACCTAACCAGAATACATTTCTTTCAATTCGGGGTGATAATAAGGTCAAGATTTTGATTTGTTTGCATTTTATTGTGTTTCAAATTTCATGGAGAACAAAAAAGTTGTTGGTACAACTCTGGACAAGTTGCACACTTATGGGATGACGAGTTGTCTGTCCGTTAACATTTGCCTCGTTAGCACGATAGCTCTTTCATTTTTCATCTGATCTTTTCAAACTTTTCCAGATTGACAATTTGTTGATATGAATTAAAGCTCAGACGAGTTAAAACAGCAGCCAGATCGGACCAGTTACGATGGAGTTGTGGCCCTTGATTTCTAAAATATGCTGCAGTTTGCCTTGTTAACATAATAGAGTATTCATTTATCATCTGATCCTTTCCAAACCACATAGTTCATATCAATGAAAGCTAGCACGAGTTAAAAAAACAGACAGATTGAATCAATAATACGAGAGTTATGGCCCTTGAGTTTCGTTACTTATATGTTATATTTTAACACGTAAGCACACATGACCCTGTATTTAATTTAGCAAGTACAGCGTTACAGGCCCGCCTGGGCCTCTTGTTGATTTTTAGCTCTACTGGCCGAATGGGATGCCGAGTTGTCAATCGTCCGTCCGATGTCCGTCGACCGTCGTTAACTTTTGTCTCGTTAAGACGATAGGGCCTTCATTTTTCATCCGATCTTTACCAAATTTCAACAAATTGTTATTATCAATAAATGCTCGGAAACGTTCGAAAACCAGCCAGACCGGACCCGTAACAGCGGAGTAATGTCCATTGAATTAGTTAAAAATGCTATATTTTGCCTGGTTATTAAGTAAAAGAGCCGTTTTAGCAAAAAGAGCGTCCACAGGCTCTCTGGGGCCGCTTGTTTTCGAAGTGACATTACCATTTCACTTTGTTTCCTAGATGCCCTAAAGTGTTGGTGATGTACATGTGGATCCACACAATCTTGGTAGCGTTCAGAGAAATGTGCCATCATCATTTTGTGGAAAGGTATCCATAATGAATCTTTATAGTAATATAAACTGTCATTGTGTGAAACTGCCAAAAAAAAACTTTTTGTTCTATATCGCTGAATTATACACCTGGCCTGGTTGGTTAAAAGGCAACACAGTAGTTCACAAATGCAGGTTTGGCAAATGCAGGTTTGGGAATCTGCGTCGTACGGAAACAATTTTTGTCTCGCCTTTTGAAAAATCGAGACAAGGGCAGGCTCGACGGCGTCAACATATTGTATCATAACTTTTTTGTCCTTGGGAGTAAAATGTTCAAATTTCATATTTAACCTCCTGGTCATTGTCCGTCTTAATGCTATTAACTTTCAGCCCTCCAACTGACCCTGGGTCCAAGTCAAGGTCACTTAAATGCATGTACCGTCACCAAATATTGACGGTACATGTCTGTAAGTGCCCTTGACTCCGACTCCTTAAGAAAGTTTAAATGCAATATGTTAGCGTAAAGATTTTGGTTAAATTTTGCGTTAAAGTTCTTATAACTTTGTAGTCTTTTGGAGTAGAGTGTTCAAATGTCATATATAACTTCACAGGTTATTGGTATTCTTATTACAGTAGTATCAGCCTCCAACTGACCCTGTGTCAAGGTCAGTTGCCTCTTAAAAACATATACCGTCTCCAAAACAAATGTGTTCAAGTGCGTTAAATTATTATAACTTTTTTGTTCATTTGAGCTGAGTGTTCAAATTGCATATATAATCTCCTTGTCATTGTCCTTATTAATACCAATAACTTCCAGCTCTCCAATTGATCATGGGTCGGAGTCAAGGTCACTTAAATACATGTACCGTTTGTCTTCAAATCAGCATTAAATTATTTTACTTTTTTGTCCTATAGAGTGTTCAAATTTCATACATAACATAAATGGTCATTGTTCTTATTTCAATAACTTTCAGCCTCCAAATGACCCCGTGTCAAGGTCAGTTGTCTCAAATGCATGTACCGTCTCCAAATTTCACAATACATGTAACATCTCCAAATTTCAAATTTGAATATGTTGAGCGATATAAAATTGTGGAGTACCAGACTCACTGCCACTGGACATTGTTCTTGGCCATCCATAAACCATATTTCGCTTCTGTTTTAAATAATACACATTTCAATCTCTACACATTTCATGTGAGTTTTATAAGGTTCCTGTAATTTGTTATAAGTATAAAAACCCTATTAGAAGTATTATTTTCAACTACAACAAAATAGTTTCTGACCTTGATATAGTACTTAATACTCCTAAGGAATGTGAATGCAACACATCAAAATTTTGCTATGCTCCAGCAGGTCATGTCATCACCAGTAATTTTGATATTGTTGATAAACGTATTCGGCATTTGTTTTCGAAAGGTCCTAAATATAGATTACCTTCAACTATTGATTTTAATGCCTGTCGTGCCCAGATCGCCCACTCCATTGAAGATTTTAGTATAAAATGGTGTATTAGAGAACATGCGGACCCAAACTCGCTTTCTACTTGGAAAAAGCCTATTCTTAAAATTATAGATACACGTATTAACTTTTATAATGCTAACCCCTCTTTACTACCTCCGAGACCTAGGTTTTCCTTTCGTAATCTAAAATCGGGAATTCAGGAATTTCATAATAAATTTGTTTTAGTTCCTGCAGATAAAGCAGCTAATAATGTAATTATTGTTTGACGCCTACATTACGTCAATGTTTTATCTCTGGAACTCGGCAGCACCAATTCGTATACTCCAGTTAATTCTACTGAGGATGATGTTGTTTCCGCACATATCACTCGGTGCACTACTTTCAAGGCTGGTGTAAGCGATAAGCAAAATAAACTGCCTACCATGTACTGGATTCCTAAATTACATAAAAATCCGTATAAGGCTCGCTTTATTTCGAATTCTAGTGCCTGCACAACAACAAACATCTCCAAACTTTTAACTTCTTGTCTTACTGCCGTTAAAGATCACGTTAAACTATATTGTGATAAAACTTATGAAAACTCTGGGATTAATTTATTTTGGTCTATAAAAAATTCAGGAGACGTTCTTGATAAAATTTTCAATAAAGGTCAAGTTTCATCAATAAGTACTTATGACTTCTCTACACTATATACAAATTACCACATCATCTTATTAAAGACAAGCTAATTTCTCTTATTCAAAAAACATTCGCTAGAGAAAATACTACATTTTTGGCATGTAATAATATTAAAGCGTTTTTCACTAACGGCAGTTTAGACAATTATATATAATTATGTGGACTTGCTATGAAGTTTGTGAAGCACTCATCTTCCTATTAGATAATATTTTCGTCAGGTATGGTACCACCGTTTATAGACAAATTGTTGGTATCCCTATGGGTACGAACTGTGCACCACTTGTCGCAGATTTGTTTTTATTTTGCTATGAAAGGGATTTCATGTTGAGTCTTTCACCAGATGCCCAGGCAGATGTTATTGAAGCTTTTAATGACAACTCTCGGTATCTGGATGACATACTGAACATTGACAACCCTTTCTTTCCAACTATGGTTCATAATATTTATCCTAAAGAACTTCGGCTTAATAAAGAAAATATATCTGATAATAACGCTTCTTTTCTTGATTTAGATCTCTCGATTGAAAATGGTAAAATAATTAGCAAAATCTATGACAAGAGAGATGATTTTATTTTTGACATTGTTAATTATCCCCACTTGGATGGGGATGTTCCCCAAGCAACTTCTTATGGAGTGTATCTGTCTCAACTTATTCGTTTTTCTAGAGCTTGTACTCGAGTTGAGGACTTTAATATTCGTAATCTTTGTATAACTAAAAAGTTACTCAATCAGGGTTACCGTTACCATAAACTTCGTAAAACCTTTGCAAAATGTTATTATCGTAACCCTGATCTTCTTTCCAAATATAAAAGTAATTTAAGGACTCTTCTGCGACAAGGACTATCACAACCTGACTTCTATGGTGATGTGATTTATAAACTTCGTAAGATTCCTAAAGATATTTATCCTAAAGAACTTCGGCTTAATAAAGAAAATATATCTGATAATAACGCTTCTTTTCTTGATTTAGATCTCTCGATTGAAAATGGTAAAATAATTAGCAAAATCTATGACAAGAGAGATGATTTTATTTTTGACATTGTTAATTATCCCCACTTGGATGGGGATGTTCCCCAAGCAACTTCTTATGGGGTGTATCTGTCTCAACTTATTCGTTTTTCTAGAGCTTGTACTCGAGTTGAGGACTTTAATATTCGTAATCTTTGTATAACTAAAAAGTTACTCAATCAGGGTTACCGTTACCATAAACTTCGTAAAACCTTTGCAAAATGTTATTATCGTAACCCTGATCTTCTTTCCAAATATAAAAGTAATTTAAGGACTCTTCTGCGACAAGGACTATCACAACCTGACTTCTATGGTGATGTGATTTATAAACTTCGTAAGATTCTTGGTCATGATCACTTTCATACTATCTTTGTTAAACTTGTTAAAAAGTTTATCAAAAGAGGTTATGACCCTATCATTTTGCAACGTACTGCATGCTTGGTGGTGGACCCTTTTACAGTTCGCCACTATGCTTTCCTCTTTAATTGTACAATGACCGGACAGGCTGTGGACCCTATGATGACGCCTACCTAAAGCCCATTGGGACGGTGGCGTTTGATGTTTGTCCATGGTCTTTCTTGTCGTGCCCTTAATGGTGTATTCTCTTACTGCTCTGGCTTCTGCCAAGTCAATGAGTACCTTCATTGTGGCTTTCTAGGCTATTGTTTTTTTGTATTATATTTACACGAGCATATTTGTGTTTTACTTATATTGCCTATTGATACTGCCTTGTTGGTTAGAGTTTAGATCATGGCGGGGATTTCTTTATTTACACTGTCCTGTTGTAATGGGATGAGAGTAGGGTAAGTGTGAGGTTTGGTGCACCCTAGAACCGGTTTAAACCCCCAGTGGCCTACTTTGTCACTGACCGTTCCAAGGCGGTAGCCCTATTATCAACCCTTTTGTGTTTGTGATGTCGTTTGCAGTTTTTATTACTTTTGCCTTTTCGTTTGTCTGTTTGCGTGTTTGTTTTTGTGTTTTGTGGTTGACTGTCGTCCTTGAATGCTGCTTTCCCTGTCCGATATTTTTAGCCTTCTTTGACAGGAACATAATTACTTGAACTTTATATTGGTTACTGCAGATGTGTAATTTGACACTCCAGTAACAGTTTATCCTTTATAATTGCTTTTGTTTCAAATTAACTCAGCAGGAGAATTTATCAACACTAGATAAATACTACGCCAGTCATATGTTTTCGTTTCACATACAGTGTTGCTACAATATCAGGTTACATAATATGTAGTAGAAGATTGCCTGTATATATATATATTACATGCTGCTTGCTTTACGGGATTAAAGAGACATAGTCGCTGTAGAACAACAGTGATGATTTTATGTTTTATAAATACAGACATTACAAACATAAATGGAGATTAAACTGTCAAATATAATAACAATTGTATTGTGTTACAGTACAGAAAACCAAATTCATTTGCAATAACTTTTTTTCATATTAGTTTGAACTTATTTCTTTTGTATGGATTGTAAGAAACACTCTCAATGTCTTCCTATGTAGAACCAGTACTAAGCAATACAGATAAAGTGTCTTGTTCAGGGACACAACACATATGATTCTTTTATATTAGTATGTGTTCGAAATGTAAATGAGTGTCCGTGCCTAAAATTTTAACATATCAACACATTTTCTGGCCTACATCGAGCCAAATCACTTTTATTTAGAGCACCTTCCATAAGTCAACTTTCTTGTTATGGGCTATTATTAGAAATTTGGCACTTCAATGTTTTTAAAAAAAATCCCCTTTGAGGTAGCCCAGTATGAAGTATATGTTTCTGAGGTATTTTTGAGGCTGAATCTAAATCTGTCATCGATTTTGTTATAGCCAGTTTTAATTGCTTTTGCAATACCAGCAGCAACATCACATTAATTTGGCTGACATTTCTTGATAAAACATGATACTGTTAGATTACAAGTATTAGTTAGAGGCTATGAAGTGAAATTTTAACAATTAAGAAACCCAAAGGGAAGGAGCGCAGCGACTGACCGGGGTTTCTTAATTGTTAAAATTTCACTTCTTAGCCTCTAACTGACTTAGTGTTTGCCCTACTTTTCCCCCGCGCTTTTACGAAACCACGCCTCTTAACACGTTCGCGCTTCTACTAAATCCGTCTCCTTGTGTCCAAACAAGCGAGTGCCATTTAGTAAGCGATTACTTGATGATAAAATGGTTAAAATTTGTGATCGTTAGAAATTTACATGAATAAGTTTTTTTTAATTCTTCACCGTCTGATTGGAGGAAAAAGTAGGGCAAACACTAATGCCATTTTGTGAAACAATACAAGTTGACAAACTGGATAATTGCATCAATTATACAGCAAGTCAAAATAACCTATATGTTGACAAACATTTAATACACAACAACCAAATTTAAGATCAATTTCAAGTTGTTTTCTAGTCAAAAAGAATTTCTCTGTTTAAAGAGGCAATGTAACTTTGAGATTATAAAGCACAATATATATATATATATAATTATGTTAACGACATTACCCAACTACAATACTTAATATTCCAATGATATCTTCTTCAGACGGTACATGTATTTAAGTGGACTTTTCATTTCTATATATCCAAAACATGTAAATATTCTGGAAATAAATATGTTCCAAAACGTTACTAAACAAATCAAATAAAAAAATCGTTCTTCCTCTCTCTAGGGTGGCTCTTAATATTTTTATTGACGGACAGTGTCCCTTTAATACTGATGAATGGAAAGCATTTATGATTGTTTACCATATTACTTCTAATACGAGCTTTAAAAGGCTATATAACTCTGCCGAAATGAAAGTCAGAGTTATTGGTCACGGATAACGACGTTCCTTGTGATAAGATAAAGATGTGTTAAGGAAAACTATAAATGCTAACCTATTGAATGCAGACAACAGTGTTTGACCGCGTTTTGTGATCAATTGTCATTCAACTGTTTCAAATCTAGACTAGAATATTATTTTATGAAATTGCTGATGGATAGATAGATTTGTGTTTTATGGCCAAACTGTCACTCAAGATGACCTCCATGTCTAAAATTATGTCATTTACAGAGTTGCGTGTATTAAGTAGTCTTCCGGGAACAAAATGCACAAGAGGGCCTTTATCACTCTACTGGCTTGAATAGTCTAAGGCCTAATGGAAAACAGTTTTTAAAAAAATCAAATAACTTATCAAGAGGCACTACTCGTTGATTCAACTTCTCTATGTCTGTCCCACGCATTGAAAAGAAACTTTACTGTAGTATTTACTAAATAAAATAAAATACAAATTTACAGATAAATGGAAATTTGCCATTATAATGTCACTTTTTAAGAAAGGAAAATCAAACTGAGCCTTAAATTACACACCAATAGCGTTGTTAAGTTGTATTGGTAAATTAATGGAAAGGGTTGTCTATAAACAATTGTATAATTGTTTTATTGCAAATAATCTTATTTATAAGCTGCAGTCCGGCTTTTTAAAACGGCCATTCTACTGTTTATCAACTGATTGATATTCATCACCAAATTTGTCAAGGTATTGATGCTAACCAATTCACACGTATAATTTTCGGTGATGTGTCGAAGGCATTTGATCGAGTATGGATCAAAGGCCTACTTTTTAAACTCAGACAAAATGGTATTAATGGCAATATGCTAAAATAGATCGAAAGTTATTTAACAGAACGCACCCAAAAGGTATTTATAGGTTCAAGTTACTCGAACATTAAAGGGACATCTGCTGGTGTCCCTCAAGTGTCAGTCTTGGGTCCATTATTGTTTCTTATATATGTCATCGACATTGCTGACAATCTTCATAGTATAACTCGTATTTTTGCAGATGATACATCTCTTGCAAGTACTTCGTCTAATATTGCAGATCTTGAATGAATCTTAAATCACGATCTTAATATTATATCTGCTTGGTCTAAACAGTGGCTTGTTGATTCTAATCCGACTAAAACTGAAGCTATTATTTTTACTCTCAGAAGACATATACACCAACCCTCGTTGATTTTTAATAATATGCCAGTTAATTTTGTTGAACACCATAAACGCTTGGGTTTAACGTTTAGTCATGACGGTAAATGGCACGAACATCTTACCAATATTACTACGTCAGCCTCTAAAATATTAGGAATGATGCGGAAAATAAAGTGTTTAATGAATCGTAAAGCTTTAAACCAAATATATTTATCGTTTTTGAGACCAATACTTGAATATGCTTCTGTTATTTGGGACGGCTGCACACAATACGAAAAAGACACTTTAGAAAAAAATCAACATGAAGCAGCTGGCATCGTCACTGGATTAACACGATCAACGTCTATTCGTAATTTATATACCGAAATTGGGCAGTTACCATTAGAAGATAGAAGAAAATACCAAAAATTAATAATTGCTTATAATGTTAAAGCTGGTTATTTGACGGTTTTTGTTTTCGAATTTATTCCCTGACATCGTTGGCAGAGTTGCCCCTTACAACTTAAGAAATTCAAATGATTACGTATCTATTCATACGAGAACGCAGCTATTCGTGTATATCGTTAAGGAAAACAATACCTGAACACATACGAAATTCAGACTCTCTTTCTGCTTTTAAAACTCTTATTACAAATTAATACTTTAATCCGCCCAAAATACCTATTTTCTATTTTTTTGGAATTCATAGATTGTCTGTATTTCATGCACGGATAAGAAACAAATGCAGTAACCTGAAATATGATTTGTTTATAAACAAAATCAAAGAAAACGCAACCTGCGAGAAGTGTTGGAATGAAAAGGAGGACGCCGAACATTATTGTATGTAATGTCCGTTTTATTTAAATGAACGACTTCGTCTTTTTCATGCTACCCGTCCATTTCACCAGCTGAGAGTTCGTGTATTTTTATTTGGAAAAGATAGTTATACAGATAAAGATAATAGCACTATTTTAAATCATGTTCAAATATATAGTAAAGATACTAAACGATTTGATAACGACTAGACATTATATACACTATTATGACAACCGCTCGGGGCAGGATCCTACAACCACAGCATCATCACTCATTCATTCTTGTTTAGGCTTTCCTAGAACTTTATTCTACTTACTTCTCTACTTTTTTCTTCTTCTTTTGTTCATCGAAAAATGTATTTGAATATTTTATGTTAATTGTATTGCCATCTTGTTAACTGTTAATTACAATATTGTTGGGACGGGCCTTTATTAATGTTGGAAGAACTTGTGGCCCAGCCCTTTTGCTTGTATATAGAAGAAAAGCAATAAAATATGTTTAAAGTAAGTATTAGTTTTTTTGTCAAATCGTTTATCATTGCAATGAATGATTTCTATTTGCGTCGTATGGTTTGATATTTTAAACCGTATCATTTCACTTCGAACGGTATCAATTCACTTTGTAACGAATGAACAGAGTTTACACGTCGCATCGAATCAATTTGTACGTCATCAAATGACTTCATGTTGAATTAAATGGCCTATCATTAAATGGTTTGTAAATATCCGCATTATGACGGTTATGGCTTCCAAGAGACATGTCACTTTAGGGGAGACACCATGTTGCGCGCAGCTCTTGTTTGATGGGGCTTTTCCTATGTAAATTCCTTGTTGGTGGGACAGCAGAAAATGAAGAAATTTCAAATAACTTCAGTTAGCCTTCATATTTTGCTATAAAATTGTCGAGGTGTCTTAATTTACGAAAATCCAACAATTTAAAACCATTTTGGATACAAATTATATAAAAAAAAACATTCTAATTGTTCATGCAGCAGTATTTTGCATTGAAAATGCCCCATCAAAAATAGCTTTCGCACATGAATTTTTTATTTCTCAACAGATTTTGAAAAGTAAAATATATTTATTTACCACTAAAAATGTCTGTTTCGCAGATATACAACTTATTTAGGTAGTAGATGAATTGTGTCTGAAAAGTCCAAAAAAACATTTGGCTGAAACAAGCGCCCCAAACAATACTTTTAAAACAGTCTACTACACTCTAAAACTCATTTATATTTAGAATTTTGTGATTCTTGATTTCAAGAAACTCATTACTCAGTGTATAGAGTAGAAACTCAATCAGTTCTAAGAATGATTTTCTCCCCTTTTGCTAAATCAAACCAATCAAAGTGCTTCATTCATATTAAAAATCAATAACAAATGAATTAAAAATTAATTGCTTCTGTCATGCCATCACTTTCTGGTATTATGACATCATTTCGTTATGATGACAGCACTTTCTACTATTGTGATGTCACATCAGTTCACTCAGCCAGTTCTGAGAAATGCCTCAGTGTATAAATTACTGTAAAAAGGTAGATTTATACTGTTTATATCGCACATTGGATTTTGAAACCAAGAATCAGAAAATTCTAAATATACAATAATTCTAAACGATTTAATAGACTGATTAATACTATCACATAACATGGCTTCTGGGTGTGTAATAAAGTCATGACTTATATCGTAATACACTAGTGTATTAACTATGTAAATGAGGGCGAATCACCATAGTTTTACTCAGTAAAACATCAGCCCTAATATTTACCTGGTAAATATTTACCTCGTAATATCGTACGATCCATTTGGACATACCTTAATATTTGACATTAATAAAAGGTAATTAATTTAAATTAAATTTAGTTTAAATAAGCTTTATTTGTAGTGCAGACGCGTTTAAATATATCCCCGTAACACATCTCCTGACATCATTTAAATCATCAAATGACGCCATGATTTGTCTTACAAGCTTTTTAAACTTTTTAGTATACTCGTTCGATAAAAAGATAGAATTTATCCAACAAGCTTATTAAAGTCAATAATACACCAACATTATTGTAAGATCCTCTATTTAATTGCGTCGATTCTGAAAGTCTATATATTATGCTTATACATGATGTATTCATGTTCGGTCCTTTGACCCAGACGAGGTTTTTGATGATAGTTCACATAAGTAACTTTCTCTCCATTTTTATCATTAGTCTACCTGGTCCTGCCTTAATTCTATTAAGCGATGGTAAAACGTATATTAACAGGACTTTATAATGGATATTTCTACAATAAAACATGTTTACAAACATTTTTTAGCTGAAAACAATGCGATGATCTGTTTTTATTTACATATTAAATGTTTTAATTTTACAATAATCAAATTTTAGCCAAAAATTAAGGTTTTATTTCATAGTACCCCTGCCAACCCCGTTTTCGCTTCTTGGAGAAGGGGCTGGGTGGGGTACAGCAGCTTCTGACCCTCTTAGGCCTCTTTGCCACTTGTTTGGTGATAATACACAAACATTGAATTGAATTGAATTGCATTGAATGTTGTTTAACGGCTCATCAACACAGTATATGTTATTTAGAGCCGCCCCAGAGAGAGGGGAAGGATACATAGGAATCCGGGAACCGTGCCATACTCTTATTATCGAATAGATTCCTATGGTTCTTTAACGTGCTCGGACGATAGACCGATACACGGGACCGCCCGGTTTACGTCCCCATCCGACGGACGAGGCTAAGGGAAAGTGTCTTGCCCAAGAACACACCGACGAAGCCCAGTGGTACCACGGAGGATTGAACCCGGGGCCTCCGGTTATAAACATTGATAATACGCAAACATTGATAATACACAAATATTGATATGTGGATATGTTTATCACAAAAGACAATAACTCATGTTAGCGATTACGGTCACTGATTGTATTGTTGTTTTTTTGTTTTGGCTTATAATGATAAATTATGACTTTTTTAATTTTCAATTTTGATAAATATCGAATAATTTGATATTTTTTTATGTTATATATTTAAATAAATAATGTAAAACAGTTTCAAATTAATAATTTGTATAGTAGATATAGTGTTGTTGTTGTGTTCTTTTGTTTGTTTTGTTCAGCTATTTTACATTTTATGTTCTTCCGCTCCATTTGTGGGGGAAAACTATTTAAATAAATGTAAACATACCATAAAATGTAAAAAGTGACTCAAAAAATAAAAGTTAAAATTTACTTTACCACCATTCACATATCAAATCATGTAATACACATACATATGATAACTAACATTATTTGGTATTTGCACATGTGTTATTTTTTAAGAAATACATTTGTGAAACTACAGGTTTATGGAATACAAATACAAATTTGAAATTCACATCTGCTTAGTTTTGCTGTATATGCAAATGTTCATAAAAGTTTTTGCTTTAATTTATGAATTAATTTTACCACATGTCATAGGCTACCCTGCACAACAGATTGGATACCCAGCACAGCAGCCTCTAATGCAACAACAAATGGGTGTCCAGCAACCACAGGGGCCCGGATACACCGACGAAGATTTCAAGCAGGTCAAAGAAATGTTCCCAAATATGGAGGATGATGTCATATAATCTGTTTTCGTAGCAAATTCAGGAGACAAAGACTCAACAATAAATTCTGTATTGCAAATGAGTGCAGACTGAGCAAAAAATGGTGGTGAATGTAATGTTGTGTCATTTAAATTATATGTATATATGTATTTGGAATTACTTTTTAGCTTTACTGATCAAAGATTAGCAGAGCTTATGTCGTGGTGTGGTGTCCGTCCGTCTGTCCATCCGTCTGTCTGTCTGTCCGTAAACGTTTTATTTGCGGCGACTACTCCTTTGAAACTGCTAGATGGGTTTTCATGAAACTTTAAAGGAATGTTGCCCATGATGTAGGGTTGATCCTATCAAAACTTCATATCGATATGAAATCCAAGATGGCCGTTAATATAGATTTAAAAAACAAAACAAGTTTGTAGCGACTACTTCTTGAAAACTATTAGTGATATTGATATGGTACTTTTTCAAAAAATATTTTGATTCGACATTGAACTTGGCCGCCAGCGGCCATCTTTGTTTACATAGAGTTATATAATAAAACTTGTAGCGACTACTCCTCTGAAACTACTTGACGGATTTTCGTGAAACTTCACATGAATGTTGCTCTTGGTGTCTAGTTGATCCTTGCAATTTTCAGGTCGACCGGAAATTCAAGATGGCTGCCACGGCTAAAAATAGTGTTTTTAAAAAACAAGTGTGTAGCGACTACTTCTTGAAAACTATAAGTGATATTGATGTGGGACTTTTTCTAAAATAATCAGCATGAAATGATGTTGCTCATTATCGAAAATCATTTTGATTCAACGTTAAACATGGCTGCCAGTGGCCATATTTGTTTCTATAGAGTTGTATAGTAAAAGCGTGTAGCGACTACTCCTCTGAAACTACTTGAAGGATGTTCATGAAACTTCACAAGAATTCTGATATAGCTATCAAAGCTATCAGTAGAGCTTCAAGGTCATTGACCTCTTGTTTTAAAGACATTTTTTTGTGGTTGATTTATCACACATGGCATATTACAAAGCAATAGTCTTAAAATGTCTGATTTCAACTTAAGCTGAAAAACTAAAGCTGATCTCGCATTAGGATATATGAACAAGTCTTAGTTTTTTAGCGAGATTCCTGGGGATCACTACTCCCAACCAACCAGTCCTTCGCGGAAATGTTAATATAAAATAAAGGCTTGTAGTCTTTCTGGATTGCGATAACGAGTTAAAGTTACGTTGTGTTACAACATAAAGAAGCGTCAGAATTATTTTAGCTTTTTGTTTTTTTATTTAAAAATTATACTACTACGGTGGTCTAGTATTTGTCTCTAAATATTGTATTGTTTTGGTGACACAAGTGACAACTGAGCATTATGTATGATAATGTTTTAATTTGTATTTAACTAAGTTTTGGTGACTTGATCACAAGAGACAAGCTGAACATAACACATTGTGCTGCTTTTTTCATTAACAATTGCAAGAGTATTTCATTTTTAGACAATCCACAAAAATAAAGATATTGCAAAATCGCTTCTTTTTTTCTCTTTTTTTTTTAGAGAAACTAAAATTAAAGACTTACAATTAATTGATTTCACAGTCTCTATTGATCTAAATGAATATTGTTTATGTTTTAAACATTTTGTTACAGAAAAGTTGCAGACACCAAGTTTATCAGAAAAGTTGATGACACAAAGTTTACCACAAAAGTTGCAGACGCAAAGTTCACCAGAAAAGTTGCGGACGCAAAGTTCACCAGAACAGTTGCAATTCTGTAATTGGCCCCATCACCTCAGTAATTCCAGAGTTATGCCCCTTGGAATAGTAAAAATTCACGAAATCAACGTTGTCCGGACTCTTTAACTTGGGAAATTGTTTTCCAATCTTCTCCAAACTTGGTTAAATTGTACAGAGTCACACAATGCCTTAGCCAAGTTTCAGTAATTGTCCCCTTCGTCTTGGCAACTCCAGAGTTATGCCCCTTGGAATAGTAGAATTCACATTTTAATGTTGTCCGGACTCTAACATGGGTAATAAATATCCGATCTTCTCCAAACTTTGGATTCCTAAATTACATAAAAATCCATATAAGGCTCGCTTTATTTCGAATTCTAGTGCCTGCACCACAACAAACATCTCCAAACTTTTAACTTCTTGTCTTACTGCCGTTAAAGATCACGTTAAACTATATTGTGATAAAACTTATGAAAACTCTGGGATTAATTTATTTTGGTCTATAACAAATTCAGGAGACATTCTTGATAAATTTTTCAATAAAGGTCAAGTTTCATCAATAAGTACTTATGACTTCTCTACACTATATACAACCTTACCACATAATAATATAAAAGCGTTTTTTACTAACGGTAGTTTAGACAATTATACTATGTGGACTTGCTATGAAGTTTGTGAAGCACTCATCTTCCTATTAGATAATATTTTCGTCAGGTATGGAACCACCGTTTATAGACAAATTTTTGGTATCCCTATGGGTACGAACTGTGCACCACTTGTCGCAGATTTGTTCTTATTTTGCTATGAAAGGGATTTCATGTTGAGTCTTTCACCAGATACCCAGGCAGATGATATTGAAGCCTTTAATGACACCTCTCGGTATCTGGATGACATATTGAACATTGACAACCCTTTCTTTCCAACTATGGTTAATTATATTTATCCTAAAGACTTCAGCTCAACAAAGCTAATATATCTGATAATAACGCTTCTGTTCTTGATTTAGATCCCTCGATTGAGAATGGTAACATAATTAGCAAAATCTATGACAAGAGAGATGATTTTAATTTTGACATTGTTAATTATCCTCACTTGGATGGGGATGTTCCCCGAGCAACTTCTTATGGGGTGTATGTGTCTCCACTTATTCGTTTTCTAGAGCTTGTACTCGAGTTGAGGACTTTACTATTCGTAATCTTTGTATAACTAAAAAGTTACTCAATCAGGGTTACCGTTACCATAAACTTCGTAAAACCTTTGCAAAGTTTTATTATCATAACCCTGATCTTCTTTCCAAATATAAAAGTAATTTAAGGACTCTTCTGCGACAAGGACTATCACATTCTGACTTCTAATGTGATGTGATTTATAAACTTCATAAGATTCTTGGTCATGATCACTTTCATACTATCTGTGTTAAACTTGTTAAAAAGTTTATCAAAAGAGGTTATGACCCTATCATTTTGCAACGTACTGCATGCTTGGTGGTGGACCCTTTTACAGTTCGCCACTATGCTTTCCTCTATAATTGTACGATGACCGGACAGGCTTTGGACCCTATGATGACGCCTACCTAAAGCCCATTGGGACGGTGGCGTTTGATGTTTGTCCATGATCTTTCTTATCGTGCCCTTAATGGTTTATTCTCTTACTGCTCTGGCTTCGGCCAAGTCATTGAGTACCCCTTCATTGTGGCTTTCTAGGCTATTTTGTTTTTATTATATTTACACGAGCATATTTGTGTTTTACTTATATTGCCTATTGATGTTGCCTTGTTGGTTAGAAATTAGATCATGGCGGGGATTTCTTTATTTACACTGTCCTGTTTTAATGGGATGACAGTAAGGGTAAGTGTCAGGTTTGGTGCACCCTAGAACCGGGTTAAACCCCCAGTGGCCTACTTTGCCGCTGACCGTTCCAAGGTGGTAGCCCTATTGTCAACCCTTTTGTGTTTGTGATGTCGTTTGCATTTATTATTGCTTTTGACTTCTTGTTTGTCTGTTTCCGTGTTTGTTTCTGTGTTTTGTGGTTGACTGTCCTCCTTGAATGCTACTTTCCCTGTCTGATCTTTTTATAATTCTTGGTAAAATTGTATATGGGCACAATATCTCGGCCAAATTCTATAACCGGTCACGTTGGCACAGTAAGTCCAGAGTTATGCTGCTTGGGTTAGTAAAAATTCTCTAAATTAGTATCCGAAAGACAATTTCCTTAGTAACATGTAAAGCAATAGCGGGGGCATCCATGTCTCATGAACACATCCTAGTTTAAACAAATTTAGCCCCAACATCTGATGTACCTGCTTTAAAGTGTTAGTGCGCCTTAAAACCCAATTCAATTAAAGTAAAAATAAAATTTAATAAATAAATTGTAGGGTATTCATTATAAAATTCCAAAGTTGCCATGTCATAGCCATACATTCAGTCTGTATGCATTTCAAATGCTTTGGTATTTCTGGGATGCAATGTCATTTTTAGCACACATGTTAAGCCATATATATGACGTCGATTTTTTTTTTGTTGTGTAGGCAGACCACCCACTTATTTCTGGGTAGAACATGTACTGTATACCTCTCACAAGCTGAGCTCTCAGTGGGAATTTAATCCGCAGCGGTGAGAGGTGAGAATGCAATGCCATTAACCCCACGGCCACAGAGGTGCATAATAAAAGTGTAAAAAAGAAAAAAATGTTCATTGAAAATGTGTGAAATATAAATGTTAAAGTTTCCTTTTAAAAGGAACGGCTTGCCTGAGCAGAAATGGGAACAGAAATGTTATCGATTACACAAAACCTTGCATAATATAGTATGGGCTACACATACAGCAGGTTTGTCTTGTCATTGTGTATACTGTGTTATGGTCATAATGTGTAAAGGAAATGTAGGCATACAGCCAACAATCTTTAAACCAAACATCGTGGGCGCTGTCTGATTGGTCAACAACTGAAATCAAACTTGCGCAGCTGTTAAATAGGCCAAATTAGGAAATAATGTGACGTTACTGTGTGAGAATAAAATATTGTAGTTTTTGCCTTTCCTACGTCAACACAGACTATATAAAGTTTCCCTTTAAAAGGAACGGCCTGCCTGAGCTGGAATGGGATCAAATTAGTATTGATTTAATACACAAAACTTTACACGATATATGGACTACATTTGCATTTGTGCATACACCCAAATTGTCTTGTACGTGTGTATACTGTCTTATGGTCATAATGTTTAACCCTTAGCCCGCTAAGCATGACTATAATAGCCTTTGCTAAACCCAGATCAGCCTGCGAGTATCAGGAGTTTACAATGTCTGGCTGCTGATCAGTAATTTTCCACTAAACACTACTTTGTCACTTAAATGGACCAGGAATGGTCTTAATTCAAAGAAAGATATATTATATATATGTAGCGGGTTAAGGGTTAATCGATGTTATTATTATAACACAACTGAAATATACCCAGCAAACGCACAACATTATTACATTGTTATTACACCATGGGCTGCTCAACTTTTCGGTACTAACTCAGCTGGCAAGTTTTAAATGCTACCACCTTTTAGATATATCTTAGTAAAAAATAAATAGACGGGATAGTTTTTCTGAAACGGTAGCTTAACACATTATTTTTGGGCAAAAACATCCAAAGTTGAACAAAAATCCCTAACAAATGGAATAATTTTTTAAATATTATTATCATTGCAATATTAGGGAGCTGAAGCTTCTGACAGTTGTTACAAGTTATATATGTATAGGGATTTTTTTTAAAAAATCTTCTCTGAAACTGCAAGAACCAGAGGTTTAATATTTTGCATTTGCTATAAGCTTATGGTCTTCTACCAAGTTTGTTCAAATGGTGACCTATTGGTCACATTTGGCCACACCCTGGGGGGTGACAGTTTTATTTAGGCTTGTATAGGCAAAAACTTTTTTTTAATTATTTTTTCAGTTTTTAATTTGATTTTTTTATTTATTTTTTTCAATTCAATTTTTTTTTTAATTTCTTTTTTTTTTTTTAATTTCTTTTTTTTTTTGATTGAATTTTTTTAATTTTTTTTTTGTCTTTATCTTTTTAATCACTTGACACTTCAAAATTTCTTATCGGTGCTACTCATCCTAAATGCCTTGTTGAATTTCGATGACTTGGCAGAAAGCATCGGTAAGATGTCTAGTTGTGCATATCACGCTTTTGTTCCAGTTCGCTGATTTTTTACGGAGTTATGGCCCTTTGACATTTTTAATATTTAATATTTGAATAAAACTCAAGATTGCCATGTGTCCCTTTAAAAACAGAACCCTGAATGCACCTCACTGGTTCAGCGAGGTAAGAATTCAATTCATCGATTGTTTCGGTAGAAGAAAGGGGGACAACCTTTTGAAACAGCTTGAACAGGTTTAATTACCCGCAGGTAATTGTCCGACGGGTACCACGGTACGAATTTTGTACCCGTTTCAGCCCTACTTGTAAGTGTGAGCAAAACAATGTGGGGTTTGTGTCAATACATAGGAAAGTACTTGTAAGTGTGAGCCAAACAATGTGGGGTATATGTCAATACACAGGCGAGTAAGTGCGAGCCAAACAATGTGGGGTATATTTCAATACATAGGCGAGTACTTGTGTGAGCCAAACAATGTGGGGTATATGTCAATACATAGGCGAGTACTTGTGTGAGCCAAACAATGCGGGGTATATGTCAATACATAGGCGAGTACTTGTAAGTGCGAGACAAACAATGTGGGGTATATGCCAGTACATAGTAAGTGCGAGCCAAGCAATGTGGGGTATATGTCAATGCATAGTAAGTGCGAGCCAAACAATGTGGGGTATATGTCAATACATAGGTGAGTACTTGTGTGAGCCAAACAATGTGGGGTATATGTCAATACATAGGTGAGTACTTGTGTGAGCCAAACAATGCGGGGTATATGTCAATACATAGTAAGTGCGAGCCAAACAATGTGGGGTATATGTCAATACATAGTAAGTGCGAGCCAAACAATGTGGGGTATATGTCAATACATAGTAAGTGCGAGCCAAACAATGTGAGGTATATGTCAATACATAGGCGAGTACTTGTAAGTGCGAGTAAAACAATGTGGGGTATGTCAATACATAGGTGAGTACTTGTAAGTGCGAGCCAAGCAATGTGGGGTATATGCCAATACTCAGGCGAGTAAGTGCGAGAAAAACAATGTGGGGTGTATGTCAATACATAGGCGAGTACTTGTAAGTGTGAGCCAAACAATGCAGGGTATATGTCAATATATAGGCGAGTACTTTAAGTGCGAGCCAAACAATGTGGGGTATATGTCCGCAACATATTTTTGTCCCGTCGTGTTGCGTCCAGTTAAGTTTTATTACTAGCAGTCCTCAGTTTTAAATGGGTTGTTCCCAGACTTCATATACACATAACTGGTAACTAAGAGCGGGGGTATTCATCACCTTCCGTGACAGTTCTAGTTTTGTAAATCAATATAGATGTGCATACCTGTAACCGCACCCTAGAGAATGGCCAAGGGGTTAAGCAAGTGCATGCCCATAGAAATCTAATTAAAATGTCTATCAATAGAGTTTTTTTAACTGGTTTGCGATTGCAGATGATAAAAAAAATCTTCTGGTAGATGTGTATGTTGATGGTGAGCCTCACACCAAACTCAGAGTCGCACGTTCACGAAGTCCCGCTTCTTCTGCATGCCAACCTCCTTAATCACTTTCTTATGCATTAAGTTGGAAGTGAATTCAGAAATCAAAAACAAAATGTCCAACTCAACTGTTTATTAATCACAGCATGATAAATAGCATACATATAACTAATATCATTATAGCTCGACATAGATAAATTAATGCAAATTAACATGACCTACTGAGGTTAATGTTTAATATTATAAAGCAGGTTATCATGAGCTGTTGTTCATTTGATACCAGAACACTGAGGCGTACCTGAAACCTGTTTTCACACCATTAAGTTATTAAATTAAGAGGGTCATATTTATCGTAACATCATTTTACCTAGGTTGATTATTATAAAAATGCATTTTTATTTACACATATTTTACATAAATAAAGGAAAGCCAAGATT
The DNA here is from genome assembly GCA_037043455.1 of Cyrtodaria siliqua. Taxonomy (NCBI): domain Eukaryota; kingdom Metazoa; phylum Mollusca; class Bivalvia; order Adapedonta; family Hiatellidae; genus Cyrtodaria; species Cyrtodaria siliqua. The sequence continues at coordinate 80,354 of JAWPHD010009419.1, read as the reverse complement.
TCGGCTTTGCATTTTGGTATAAACCAAGCAACATTTAAAAAAAAATTCAAAAATATGAAGATCATAAAAGTAACTTGTAATACAATGTCTGCATGTAAGGTTTAAACAACAGACCCGTTATACCAGCCTCATTGATAATACACTGTGAATGTACTCAATTGTCTCGCCTTACCAAAACACATTGCACATATCTGAAATCGTTGAATCATTTTCAAGTTGACAACTGGTATACACAAACGCTTAGTTCAAAATAGCAGTAAAAAAGACGATACCTTATTACGAATATTCTACCAAGATGGGTTTGCCATTAAACCGACACACGATAATCATAAAGTATTCATCAAGCATTTAACTGGGAACCTTGATTTATTCATCTAATATAATTTTGGCTTTAAACCTGCTTGCATATATTTATTTGTTGGTTTGACTGGTGTTTTACATCATTTTAGCACATTTTTAGACCATATGATAGTCAATTTTTTATGGTCGAGGCAGACCACCCCATTGTTCCTGGGTAGAACCAGTACTGTATACCTTTCGCCATACGTAAGAATCGACACTTTCTCACTTGCAAGTCATATATTTAAATAAAATAAAATAAAATGTTCTCAGTATTTTGCAAAAACAATTCACTTTGACCTATTCAAATAATTTAATAATTAGTTGCAAATATACAAGTTATATAGAAAAACTAACGGAATGCGACGAGTTTTAAAACAATCAAGCTTGCCACGTAACCCTTTAATATCATTTATAAAAAGTGCAAAATTGCAACAAATGTAGTTACATATATACCTGATCATCAATAATACCTGATCATCAATAATATAGTCGTTAATAGTCTTGATAAAGTCTCCACCAACAACTGAAAATATTGTTGTCTATTACTTTAATGTAGTAATCTGTGGTGGGAACAAGTGTAACAATTTGTAAATGATAAAACCTTCACAATTCTTAATAATTCTCCCGGAATATTTATGCTGGCCAACAAAAGTTGGTGTAAATTTAATAATTAAAGTACTGACTAGTATGACATGCAATAGAACACCATTCTCTTTCTGAATAATAATTGTTTGTTTGTATTTGTGTTTTTTGTTAAGTTTAGCTCACTGAAGCAATAAATTCTATATTACTGGCTGGTTTTCGTGTGTTCAAATTATTTATAATATAAGTTTATGCTTGAGCAAACTGAAAACTTGCTTTACTTAAATTACACAAAATCAAAACTTGGCATGCAGGTAAATTACACCATGGATAGCTTTACTGTTTATCCTTATCTGTCGCTTATTACCCATCCGCCGTCTGATTCTTCACCTTGAAATCATGCAGAGCAGCCTTGATGGCATCTTCAGCCAGCACTGTAATAACAAATATATGTGCAGTTACAAGACAAAGAAAAGACAGTGTTCGTTTGTTTGAATGGCACGTTACATCATTGTTAGCATATGTCAGGCCATATACGAGTCATTTTTTTTGTATTAGAGGCAGATCACCCCATTTTCCCACTCGGTAGAACCAATAATGTATACATCCCACCAACTGTAAGGATCGACACTTTCTCACTTGACCTGTCTAGCTCTCGGTGGGATTCGAACCCGCAGCGGTGAGAGAAAGTTTTAGACGCAGCATCTTTACTATCCCGGCCATGGAAGCACTAACAAGACAAAAATCTCTGTTTACAACAACACGTACATATAGTACTAGCACTGAATTAAACATATTTTGTTGCCAATATTTAACATACAGAGTAATACCAACATACATGTATATACGATAGAAATGTTGTAATGACAAATGGGTTGGGAAACAAGTTCTACCAACATTAGTTTAAACCGTTCCCAGGTACTACCACTGAACTCACAAATATTTGTCCAGTAGAAGACATTGGGGCAAAACTGCAAAGCCCGCGTTTTGCCTCACTCTCTTCTATCATAACTGGCTGGGGGAGTTTTTGTTGTGCGCCTTGTACTCCCCGATACAGACTTAGCTGTTTTTCCTGCTCTCTTCTGCTTGCAACATGTAGTTTTTGATATATTGGAATATGTAACCTTGATAAAACATTAAAAGGATAACATTTTTGATGATGGGAAGCTCCTTCAGCTCCAGCGATATGGACATTGCTTGGCTGCTGTTATATCAAAATATTAAATTAATATGGACATTGGTGACAAATTATTCATTGTTTTGATCTCGTCCGTCAGATGGGGACGTAAACCGGACGGTCCCGTGTATCGGTCTATCCTCCGAGCATGTTAAAGAGCCATAGGAATCTATTTGATAATAAGAGTAGGGCACGGTTCCCGGATTCCTATGTTTCCTTCCCCTCTCTGTGGCGGCTCTAAATAACCTATACTGTGTTGATGAGCCGTCAAACAACATTCAATTCATTGTTTTGATGTTAAAATGGATGTTTGATATCTTGAAAGTCATCTCTTCTAGGATATTCAATCCATCTGATTTCAGAAAAGGATTCTGTAGAAGTTATGTATAACGTACGTTAAATATATAAACTGAATATTGTTGTTCTATTTTAATAAAAATGTAATGATTCAGATTATAAAATCATGTTAGATTTTACAAATACACAGGGCTGTCGATCTGTTTTGGGGGACTGCGACCCATACCCTTGGGTGGGGGAATTTTAGCATGCTTTTACAGGAAAGGGGGAATTAATTTTGATTTTAATCATTGTTTTAAATAGTCTTCATGTTTAATTTGTATTAAATACAGTTCATACTCAATATATTTTACGTACCAGAATTTTTTTTTTTATAATTTTTATTTTTTATTTTTTTAGGGGGTAATTTTGAGTCTGAAATGGGGGGAAAAAACATACTTTTTGGAGGGGGGAATGCGTCCGGTTACCAGACGCAAAATTGGCAGATCGACGGCCCTGAATACATGTAGCCTATGTATATTGTTGAATTTTATCATGTCTGATATTTAAACACATTTTCAGTCGTCTACATAATTTTTTTGAAATAATTGTATTTGCATGGTACTCTCCAATACAAGTGCTATAGAGGAAGTAAGAAAAATCTATAATGGTTAGCAACTATATATCTTCGGTAAAGAATACAGGGTCGGGTATGGGCCCGGAAAACATTTGTGTATGGAAAATGTAAACACATGTTACCACTACGTACTGGAACAATGCAATTTCACTGGTGGCAACGACAGCTCTTTGGCGATGTCGGTATTCTTGATATTTCCAGCATCTTCAACCTGTTAATACAGCAACACTTTATGAAGACATATAAAAAGCAAAATGTCAAACAAGAAAAACAACGATACTGATAAATAACATGGATGCTCCCCAATAGAAGAATTTCTGTCTGAATAATAATGGCTTAAAAGCCATAGACCAGTCACAAAACAGTATACCAACTTTTGAACTTTGACCCGCAAGTGTAACCTTCATGACTGAAACCTGTTCACTACTCACCATCTATTTGACATTCAGTTTTCTACAAAATATCATTAAATCACTCCACTTGATCAGCTAAAGAGTTTTCACAAAACTACCCACTTCTGACTTCTCAGTTCGACTGGAACATGGCATAAGGGACCTGAAAGTTTGCAACACATTGTCAAGTTTGCAGCCAGTAAATATTTTTGTAAATAATCATCAAAAAATCCCTGCAACTCTTAACTCCTTTACCCACCTCTGCCCTTAAAGTTACCGGGAATAGTATAGGACCACTGCCAATCAAGCTCGAGGCAGAGGGGTAGGACGCTGAACACAATGTAAGGGCCTGGAAGTTTGCAACATATTGTCAAGTTTAGTCAGAAAATATTTTTGTAAATTATCATCAAACCTCCCTTCCACCAGCCCCAATGTTTGAATCCCGCTAGAAGAAGAGAGGCAAGACCCCACCCACACTCACCCTTCAATCCCGCTAGAAGAAGAGAGGCAAGACCCCACCCACACTCACCCTTCAATCCCGCTAGAAGAAGAGAGGCAAGACCCCACCCACACTCACCCTTCAATCCCGCTAGAAGAAGAGAGGCAAGACCCCACCCACACTCACCCTTCAATCCCGCTAGAAGAAGAGAGGCAAGACCCCACCCACACTCACCCTTCAATCCCGCTAGAAGAAGAGAGGCAAGACCCCACCCACACTCACCCTTCATTTGATCATGTTTTGTCATGCTCATTATGGGTCTCCAATCAGACCCTGCCTGTGTAAATGTGGGAACATGGCTCCATCATAAATAGTGTTTACAACAGAATTTGCTGCAACTTTGCAGCTGAGAATGTTCTAGGTAGATTCTGTTTATTTTTATCTCAATGTTAATGGCGGATGGGCCTGGAATGATCGTTCCTGTTGGCGCCGTGTAACCCTTTTGTGTTGTGTACCGTAATTCAACTCCAATTTCACCCACTCCCTTATTTTGTCTTAATTCTTCCCATTTTTTTTTTTCAGAGTTAAACACCATCCGAATGGAACACCATCACACCTCCATTTTTATGGATAAGGATGTTTTAGCATTAGGAATGGGTCTCACTGCAGAGACCCTCATTATGTGCATCTCTATTTAAGACTGTCATTAACCCTTAGCCCGCTATGAATGTTCTTTATTTAACTTTAGACCAATCCATTTATGTTACAAAGGGGTGTTTCAGAAAAATGATCAGCCGGACATTGTAAACCCTGATCAGCCTGCCGTGCAAGTGCTGATCTGGGTTAACAATGGACGCAAAGGCTATTGTAATTGCCCTTAGCAGGCTAAGGCAGTGCTCAAGAAATAGGATAGCCCGACGCCCGGAGCTCCTCGAAATCCATTCCGGGCCTGTCTCATTTTGCAGACGAGGAGCCCGTCGGGCCTGTCTAAAAAAAAAAAAAAAAAAAAAAAAAAAAATCAGTTTTTCTTGATCTCAAGCTCAAGTTTCTCAAGACAAAATACTCCATGTGTATTGTGAACTGTGAAAACACTTGCAATAAAGTAATTAAAATGTGTTTATACACACATTGAAACAATAAGAAGTTCGAATATTTTGCCTGGCTTCGTGTCGGCAGTTTGTCACAACTTTGAGGTCGACAATTGTTGACATAAAACTCATTATTCTGCTATTAGGGTTGTGTTTTCTTTCCTTTGTGATAAGAAATACCGTTTTTGTCATTAAAAACACACTAATGGATGAAAAAAAAAATCGTTATTGATGGTATTTCGATTGAATGTTTGTGAAATGTTCGGGCCGTAAAAGTGCGGTGTCATAGTAGTTCGGATGGTACATAATTTCGGATATTTTTTTTTTTTTTTTTTTTTTACATAATCAAATAAGAAAAACTGTCCTTTACAAATACATGTTGGTGGAAAGAAAAAAATATATACTGTAGAAAAAAATATATACTGTACAGTATATATTTTTTTCTTTCCACCAACATAAAACTGTCCTTTACAAATACATGTTGGTGGAAAGAAAAAAATATATACTGTACAAATACATGTTGGTGGAAAGAAAAAAAAATATACTGTACAGTATATATTTTTTTCTTTCCACCAACATGTATTTGTAAAGGACAGTTTTTCTTATTTGATTATGTAAAAAAAAAAAAAATATCCGAAAGTACAGATATAAAGTATATTTCTATTCATTATTTAAGGTGTAAGGAGTTCCTGGAATCCTACTTTTAAATGAATTCTAGTCTAGGCTCCTAAATTTTTACTTGGAGAAAGTGGTGAAGAAAAGAAAAAATATAGCCAGAGGAGGCTCTGATAGTCTCATAAAACCTGATTAAAAATTTGGCTCCAAGTTCAGCTCCAGTTTTACCAAGTCGGCTCTGATTATTATCGTTTGGCAAAAGTGCTAGTACTCTCCTTTGCATTGGTTATAAATTACTATGTAATATTCTATTCTAACATATTTTAAACGAAATGGTAAATAAGTCCGCTGACCAGGGAGCATAAAGTGGTAGCAAAAAGAAAAATCTAGTCAGAGGAGGTTCTGAGCTTGATTAATACATACGTAACAAATGTGTGCTAAAAAAGTGAATAAAGACACATTTCCAATAAGAAAAAAATATTGGACCTTTCCATTTTAAATCAGGGCCTGTCCATTTCAAATCAGGCCTGTCCATTTCAAATCGGGGCCTGTCCATTTTCAGAAGCAACAAGCCCTGGGCCTGTCTCTTAAAATAATTTTCTTTGAGCACTGTAAGGGTTAAAATTACTGAAAGTATTGAAACTTTACAATTTGAGTGGACTTTGTGACAGATAGAAAGTACACTAACAATACAAGTTATAGTATTAATCAAGTAGTAAATCAAGTCTGAGCTTCAAAGATGTACATACTCTGTTATATTCTTAAGTGATGATACTTACACTCCTACCCTTGATCCACTCTGTCGCCAGGGAGCTGGAAGCAATCGCTGAGCCACAGCCGAAGGTTTTGAACTTGGCTTCAATGATTTTTCCCTCGTCATCTACTCTAACCTATATGATAGAATTATTTGTGAAGTATTGCAAGTATCAGTCCATGAAACTATGAATTCCAACTCTAACAGTTCTAAAATTAGAGATTTTACTTCTTACCATTCTTAAAATGTTAAGACTACATGTATATATCATTTATGATGTGTCGCACAGCTCACACTCTATTTACATTCTATACTGTACACATGTACTGTATAGCTCTTTATTTACAACTATTCTGTATTAATGTCTACAACAATCATACAACCCCTCCAAAATCTTAGAAAATATTCATATGGTTGGAGTTGATGTGAACTGAATACAGGGCACCCTTATTGGAAGGCCAAATTCAAGGACTTTCAAGCACCTTTTTTCAAAAATTCAAGGACTAATATTCGCGACGCCCAAAACATAAACAAATATTCTAGGAACGCACAACCAATAGCCATTTTTTGGATTTTCAAGCACTTTCCAGGCCTTGATTTTTTTTTCAAATTCAAGTACTTTCAAGAACCCATGGGAACCCTGTGAATATGCTGTTCAGTGTTCTCCTGCACCCATTTCAGCCAGATGAATCTTACAGCTATTTTGCTTACTGACTCGTTATTTCTAGTATCAGATAAACGGGCTGCATTGAGTTTTTCACTACACAGCTTGTTCAAGTATTTATCATATAAATTGCAGTGGGGAATTGTAATAAAACCGTGACACAAAATATCATAATAACCCATGCAGTGTACTAAATATGCAAATGAAATTTGAATCAACGCTTAGTCTTTTACGTTCAGCTCGATTTGCAATCAAAATTGTTTCATGCACTTCACAACCATTAAAAATACTGGAATATGGAAATCAACAAAGTAGTTCTATTGATCTTTGTTGTATGGAGAAGACTGCAGCAACATATGACTGCATCGTATAAACATACACCATCATTATATAACAGCAATACCCGTATAGGCACCTACATCACTAAATGCCTATTATGTGACAGCTTGAAGTAGGTCATGTGATAAAAAGAATCGCATATTCGTGCTTACTTAATATTGAATTTAATACATCAAATATATTTATTTGTTTAATAAATTCCATATGAAACAGACACTTAAGTAATATTCTCTCTCTATATAAATTTTAAACATGAGCTGACATACATCATGTACAAACATCTATAACACAATTTCTGTGCCTAACTCAATTCAGTCTATCTTTTATATGTATATTTTTATGTATACTTAACACTAACCTGCAACTTCATGACATCACCGCAAGCAGGGGCTCCGACCAATCCGGTGCCAACATTCTTGTCGTTCTTGTCCATGGAACCAACATTGCGAGGATTCTCATAGTGGTCTATCACCTGCAGAGAAACACAATTAATAATAGAGGTAGTTTTTACACATGGATCCGGTGTGACATACCGGTATGCAATCACTGGACCCATCTAAAATATTGCACACCTGTTAGAGTTGTAAGGAAAGACACGTCATTAACATGCCATTTGAGCAGTGATTAACCACTCAGAATCATTGTAAAATAATTTGAACAGTTATACTGTGTTATTTATGCGATTCAAAGATGTGAACATTTGTTGTTGACACTAATTGGCCACCATATATGAATTTGTTCACATTGGCGCGTGGTGCATGCCGCAATACATTGATGACGTAAACTATCGGACTCGGGTCATGCGCTTCTAATTGGTAAATTTCCAAGTGCCATATTTGTTTCGATTTTATAAGACACTTTGACAGATGGCTGGATGTTTTTTTAAGTCTGATTGGCTGGCGTTGCGCAGTCGATAGCGAGGCGGATTTGTAACCGGAGGCCCCGGGTTCAATCCTCCGTGGTGCCACTGAGTTTCGTCAGTGTGTTCTTGGACAAGACACGTTCCCTTAGCCTCGTCCATTGGATGGGGACGTAAACCGGGCGGTCTTGTGTATCGGTATATCCTCCGAGCACATTAAAGAACCATAGGAATCTATTCGATAATAAGAGTAGGGCACGGTTCCCGGATTCCTATGTATCCTTTCACTCTCTCTGGGGCGGCTCTAAATAACCCATACTGTGTTAAAGAGTCGTTAAACAACATTCAACTCAATTAATTTAAAATGGATTGAATGTTGTGACTGAGGAATGGTAGTGTTTGAGGTGAGTTGAATTTGAGGTGAGTTAATTTGTTTAAGCTGTCGGACTCTGGTAACACCAGCATATCATAAGAACACACAGTCACACATGACAAGGTTAAACTGTAATTTTATTCCAATAAAACCAAATTCGTCTTAACCACGAAAACACATGACTAACTGTTAATGCGCCAACAGTTTGCATCAAAGTAAGGACGGACTGTTGCAAATTCCTAGATTTTTATTTGTAAACAACTAAGGAACAATATAAAAATAGTACATTTTTGTGATATAAAGCAACTGGCGCCGACAAACTCCTTTCCAGTGGAATTATCGTCCTCCGAAGGTTACGAAACACGGCCATTTTAAGGTTTTACTTGTGTGTTCTAGTTAAAGACATTTTCTCAAAGATTATACAACTTTTATTTTAATTAAACATGTTGCTTTTGACTTCATTTGTATAAGGTTAAACATTTCAAACACAGACTAATAACATGTCTCGGTGTTTCAACGGAGTTTATTAACGAACTATTTTTATTCGCACATGAATTTGTAAACAATGCACTATTTTAAGCACCCATTTTAAGGGAGCAACTGATAAACTGCTTTATTATATACATTTTCGATAAGTATGCATGGAAAACGTTACCAATTTTATTTCAGTTGAAATAATATTTACACTTGTAATTATGTTTGAAAATTTGAAACACTCTATAACACAGAAGTATTCCCATCTGACATTCGTCTGACATAAATATTTGCTTCTCCCATTTCCCGCCATTAGAAGGGGACGCAGGTGTCATGGCCCAATAATCTGAAGATTTTTTCCTTTTGCCAAGTAGGCCTAACTAACCTGTTTCAATTGTCAGCAGGAAAAAATGGCATTGTATAGTGTAAACGTTGTTTGTTTGTCAAATAATGTGTATGTTGCACTTGAAATATTCCCCGATGACACAATAGACGAAGTTAAAAAAATGCTTTCCAACAAAACCGTAAGTGAACATTTTATTATGAAATGAAAATTTGTTCGCATTGAACAATTGTCAAAATAAATATTAAAGCCTTTTTTCCAACTAGCTGTTCTGAAAAAAGCAACCTAGCTGATAAATAGTGTTGTTCAATTGCAATAAAGTCATATGATGTTTATTTACAAACGAATGAGTCCATAGGGGTCCGGCTCATGTGCTTTGTCGGTAAATACCAGTTGAAATCGAACAAAAGTGTCCTACATGAGCTGGGAAGACATCTGAGTCCAGCACCCATATCATAGAATAGAACTTCATACAAGGGTAATCACTTGGCATACAGGCAATTCTCACTAAGTTCAGTCTATGCTGAATATTGTTTTAATTAAAAGAGCAAATCATTTAACTCTACATGCCTTCTATACCCAAATGTTCAAGGTGTCCAACATTGGTATATATTTTAATATCGCTCAATACAGTACTGAGAAATCGTCATCGAAACGTTGAAAAACTGGTCAAAATTTTTAGTCGGAAGACCCTGTGCCTAAACGCAGTCACTCTGTAAAGAACAACTCTAACGGCAGTTGCGTACGAAACTAGACCACGGATCATTTAGTCGTCACCGCAGATAATGAATGCTAGTTGTTTCCATACCAGTTAATTCAATGGAAGCTACATTTTCTATTTTGTTTACAACCGTCAAATTTTGTTTCAATTGGCAGCCATATTGATCTGGTACCCGTCCCCTACTGCGCTCGCTATTCTCTCTTCGAGCGCAGTAGGGGAAAATACCAGAACAACATGCCTTCATCAGAGCAACATGCCTTAAGATTTTCTTAATTTTCATGAATAACAGATTTAAAAGAAGAAAAATAGAATTTCTATGGTGATTCTTGTTCCTTTTGCACCAAAATCATAAAATTATGTTATTTTGCCATTTTGCCATTAATAGGCACTATTTTTTTCAAGCCCAGTTTGGTAAATGTAATGTCAGAACAACATGCCTTCACAATTTTCTGGGGGAACCCTGACGCTCTGTATCAGAGGACACCATGTGAATAAATAATACTTATGTTGACATTTCGCACCTTTATTGAGTTTGTAAGTGTAATAATTTATAATAATTTGCTGTTTTTCACAAACGTGCGAAACAACCTTGAGGTAGTCATTATCACGCAGTAGTGAAACACGTGCGACAACATAAAACGGCAAAACAATCCGTTTCTCCTCCCCGTATACGTACTCCCTGTTCGAAATAAGACCAGAAAAAGATGAGCTTTGATGAATGGGAAAAAGTGGCATTTTAAAAACTACAATAGGTAACAATATGAAATTGTGTCAGTTTTATTGTTTCTCAAAAGGCCTGGCAACAACTGGCTCTTTTCCCAAAAACTTGCACATTTTTGCAAAGGGGTAAAACAGCTTTAAATTATTTCCGCAACTCCGGAAGAGGGTCAGCTCCAACAGCAGTACAATGAGCACATGAGTCAGCTAGGATCAGTCCGGCTCCATACAGTGTGATCTCCAGTGGGGCCCGACGTGGGCATTATCCTGTTTAAGCAACACCTGGAGCTATTATTTTTTGTGGTTTTCACTGACGTATAATCCATGTAAACTGGAAAAGTCTGTATCACTCAAATTCTTGGTTTATAAAAATGTATCGAGGGCTTAACACGAAACTATTGTAACTTTTTTTCTGAAAATGATTTTTTACATAATCCTTATCAGATACTGACCCTTTATAATGTCACAAAATATTAGAACTAGGTTCTAAAATTTGGTGGAGAAAACTAAAATGTGTCATATTATTGTAATTTGATGATCCATGCATTGTTTCAGGTGCTATCTCGCTCGCATCAAAAGAGCAGTGGCAGAAAAACAATAACATGGCTCCAGCGTAAATGGAGTGCCTACGATAGAATTTGAAGCAACTCTGCAGTTCAGGGTGAGAAGGTTCTAGGCCCATTTTTAGCTCTACTGATCAGAGATCAGCAGAGCTTATGCCGTGGTGCGGCGTCCGTCGTCCGTCGTCCGTCTGTCTGTCCGTCCGTCCGTCTGTCTGTCCGTCTGTCCGTCCGTCCGTTAACTTTTATTTGTAGCGACTACTCCTCTGAAACTACTGGATGGATATTCATAAAACTTTACAAAAAGGTTGCCCATGAAGTCTAGTTGATCCTAGCAAAAATTCATGTTGATGTGAAATCCAAGATGGCCGCCAAAGCTAAAAATAGATTTTTTAAATACAAGTTTGTAGCGACTACTTCTTGAAAACTATAAGTGATATTGATATGGGACTTTTTCTAAAATGAACAGCATGACATGATGTTGGTCCTTGTCGAAAATCGTTTTGATTTGACGTTAAACATGGCTGCCAGCGGCCATCTTTGTTTACATAGAGTTATATAATGAAAACTTGTAGCGACTACTCCTCTGAAACTACTTGACGGATTTTCATGAAACTTCACAGGAATGTTGCTCTTGATGTCTAATTGATCCTAGCAAAATTTCAGGTCGGCCGGAAATTCAAGATGGCCGCCACGGCTAAAAATAATTTTTCAAAATACAAGTTTGTAGCGACTACTTCTTGAAAACTATAAGTGATATTGATATGGGACTTTTTCTAAAATGATCAGCATGACATGATGTTGGTCCTTATCAAAAATTGTTTTGATTCGACGTTAAACGTGGCTGCCAGCGGCCATCTTTGTTTACATAGAGTCATATAGTAAAAACTTGTAGCGACTACTCCTCTAAAACTACTTGGCGGATGTTCATGAAACTTTACAGGAATGTTGCTCTTAATGTCTAATTGATCCTAGCAAAATTTCAGATCGGCCAGAAATTCAAGATGGCCGCCATGGCTAAAAATAGATTTTCAAAATACAAGTTTGTAGCGACTACTTCTTGAAAACTATAAGTGATATTGATATGGGACTTTTTCTAAAATGATCAGCATGACATGATCGTTATCCGAGTCGAACATTATTTTGATTCGACATTAAACATGGCTGCCAGTGGCCATCTTTGTTTACATAGAGTTATATAATGAAAACTTGTAGCGACTACTCCTCTGAAACTACTTGACGGATGTTCATGAAACTTCACAGAAATGTTGCTCTTGATGTCTTATTGATCCTAGCAAAATTTCAGGTCGGCCGGAAATTCAAGATGGCCGCCATGGCTAAAAATAGATTTTCATGCAAGTTTGTAGCGACTACTTCTTGAAAACTATAAGTGATATTGATATGGGACTTTTTCTAAAATGATCAGCATGACGTGATGTTGGTCCTTATCAAAAATCGTTTTGATTCAACGTTAAACGTGGCTGCCAGCGGCAATCTTTGTTTACATAGAGTTATATAGTAAAAACTTGTAGCGACTACAGCTCTGAAACTACTTGACGGATTTTCATGAAACTTTACAGGAATGTTGCTCTTAATGTCTAATTGATCCTAGCAAAATTTCAGATCGGCCAGAAATTCAAGATGGCTGCCACAGTTAAAAATAGATTTTTAAAAAATAAGTTTGTAGCGACTACTTCTTGAAAACTATTAAGTGATATTGATATGGGACTTTTTCTAAAATGATCAGCATGACATGATGGTTATCCGAGTCGAACATTATTTTGATTCGACATTAAACATGGCTGCCAGTGGCCATCTTTGTTAACATAGAGTTATATAATGAAAACTTGTAGCGACTTCTCCTCTGAAACTACTTGACGGATTTTCATGAACTTCACAGGAATGTTGCTCTTGATGTCTAATTGATCCTAGCAAAATTTCAGGTCGGCCGGAAATTCAAGATGGCCACCACGGCTAAAAATAAATTTTCAAAAAACAAGTTTGTAGCGACTACTTCCTGAAATCAAAATCAATCAGTAGAGCTTCAAGGTCATTGACCTCTTGTTCATATTTATCTTGATGTACATGGAAGATGAGCCTGGCATGTTCATGCCTGTTAGGCGCCATATAACCTTTTCATGTGTTGGTGCGCCTTAAAACCCCAATTCAATTCAAACTTGAAAGGATGGTTGGTCATGACCAGTAGATGACCCCTATTGATTTTGGGGTCACTAGGTCAAAAGTCAAGGTCGCGGTGACATTGACTATCAAAACTATGTCCGATCAATAACTAGAGAATGGTTGGACCTAGGGTTCTCAAACTTGGAAGGATGGTTGGTCATGAGCGGTAGATGACCCGTATTGATTTTGGGGTCACTAGGTCAAAGGTCGCGGTGACATTGACTATCAAAATGATGTTCGATCAATAACTAGAGAATGGTTGGACCTAGGGTCCTCAAACTTGGAAGGATGGTTGGTCATGACCAGTAGATGACCCCTATTGATTTTGGGGTCACTAGATCAGAGGTCAAGGTCACGGTGACCTTGACTGTCAAAACGATCCCCGATCAATAACAAAACAATGTCCGATCAATAACTAGAGAATGGTTGGACCTAGGGTCCTCAAACTTGGAAGGATGGTTGGTCTTGACCAGTAGATATTACTGATACAGATAGTAGATACAGTCACAGGGATATTGAATATCAAAATGATCTCGGATCAATAGAGAACGGTTGGACCTAGAGTCGTCAATTATGTCTGTTCGGGCGAGTGGGGGAGCCATACTTTTTTGTCCCATGGACAATAACAATTTCTAGTTTATTTGATACTAGTGGAAAGTAGGGGAAGACGGTTTTCTTTGGGGCTTCAATGCTACAAATATAACGGGGCTTGCATACGTTTTGTGGTAAGTGTCTTAAAACGTTACTTCAAAGTATGGCAAACACTCTTTACAATGTTAAATTATAACTCAGAACTAAATAACATCATGGTGTTATAACGGGAGTATAGGTGAGGAGTCGATGTTCACTTTTCGCTTGCATGTATTGTAAGCCATTAACCAATATTGCTGCGGACTATTGTCGCCTACGTAACTGTCCCGTAACTGTCTATTCATAACTTGACGTACCGAAAATCAAAAAAGAACACTGAACATCGTCTCCTTCTCACATTGTTAAACCATGCTAGTCTTCATCCAGGATAATTTACATCCATGAAAAAGGTGTGCGCAGGATTCGACATTAACGGTAGGCCGAGACCACCAGAATTTGCCTTGGACTACCAAGACCTGCAAGCTGAGTAGTCCCATGGACTACCTACTTTGACAAAAACAAATAGACATAATTGTGAACTTAGTAATAAAACATAACAAATAAAACAATTTTATTATAATTTTTTACCAAAGTTTGTTAAATCTCATATCCAAAGGTGTTTTCACTTCGAAAACGCGCAATGTTTTTGTAGTAAAAACGAGATGTTGCTATGTACACTTTTCACAGACTTGACTTGCTCACGACTGCTACCCATTGTGAATATGAGAAGGGTACTCGGAAGAGTTAATTGCATCAGCATCACAGATGTTTTGTCCCCAAAACTAGTATTGACTTATCACCTCCCCAACTACCAACATTCTCGCCTCGGGGGTGGCGGCAATCAACTCTGAGACTTTCCAAAAATACATCTTGGTCATATGGACTTTTGACCAATGAAATACAGAAACAATTCATTAATTTACATATTTATTGACACCACGTGAGCTTATTATTTTTTACGACAACCGTAAATCATAACAATGCGCGGCCCTGGAGGTTTTGCGAGAAAAATGCGATCATTTTTAATACACTCGAAGCTCTCGTTTATTAACGCGATTTGATGAGGTATTCAGTGTATTTCATCGATAAAGTATGAAATTAACGTATATGGATGTGCATCTTTCCCAAAAAGCGTTGCAAAACTTACCGATATGCTTCTTCTTTCATTTGTCACAAGATATGACCGAACATATATTTCATTTTGTTTAGTTCTGAATAATTTCAATTGATATACATGTACAGGCCTTATAACACTACTACATAAACATTCAAAAATAAGACCAAGTGGACTTAAATGTGGGGCAAGTGAGTTTTTGGGCAGGGCAATTGCCTTTTGAAAATAAACTTACCCTGAGGCTGGGAAAGTGGATTTTAAAAATATTTCCAAAAACCCTGTTTTGAAACAGTCTATATCCTTGAGAGAGCTTTCCAATTTAAATAAGGCATTTAATTTTGAAATTAAATGTCACAGAGCAGATGGTGAATCTTAGAATTTTATAAAAAAAAGAAAAGACAGGGGACAAATTGTTTGACCTTGTAGAGTAAGGCCAACAGGCAGATGTGTGACACTGAATACTGAGATAGAATCCGTCTTTTTGGAGAGTTTTTAGTTTGTGTCCACTGTTTCCTTCGTTACTTATATTTTGTTTAGTTTAAATGCCTTTATTCTGAGGTTTATATTTTGAAAATTATCCGGACTATCAAAATCTGTGCAGGCTACTTGGGGAAAAAAGTTGGTGTCTAGCCCTGTGTGCGGTTAAATCCATTAATTGTTCCTTTGCATTATTTCCTCACAAAGTCTCACGGAATGAATATTGTGATATGTGGTATTAATACATACATGTACCATCCTTGCAGCAACAGCCGCTACAGAATATGTAAAACCCTCATTTATACAATTTCATTCATTCCGTAAATATAAATACTATTCACTTTAAATACAGTCACTTCAGCATTTATAACACACCCTGTAACGTACCGCTCTGCTATTAATTAGGATTAAAGGTGTTCAGTATGACATTTTACGTTTATCTATAGTCATTGATAAAAATATATTATCATGCCAAGTCACAATCGATTAGTGTATGTCCGTCGGATGGGGACGTAAACCGGGCGGTCCCGTGTATCGGTCTATCCTCTGAGCACGTTAAAGAACCATAGGAATCTATTCGATAATAAGAGTAGGGCACGGTTCCCGGATTCCTATGTATCCTTCCCCTCTCTCTGGGGCGGCTCTAAATAACCTATACTGTGTTGATGAGCCGTTAAATAACATTCAATTCAATTCAATTTGATTAGTGTATGAAACATGGATTACGATTACTATTCAAGAAATAATAGGGGATGCACGGCTTTGGTCTTACAATATACGAAGACTGTTTTGGACGGCGTGTTTAACTCATTTTAATAGAATTCTAATAACTGCTTTTGTTTAGTTATAGGATTACATCCATCAGTGTTTCTAGAAGGGATAGACCTTAATTATGGGACTGGAAAGAGATAGGTCTGCTCAGAATCATTTTACCGCTTATTCAGCGTCTGTTTGAGCAGGGGAGATATAGCCGTACATTGTATGCATACAATGATAGTAATAATAGATATGAGTATGTAGATGGTACTCCCAGAATCTACATTCATTCTTCGAAAAGATGAAAGGTTAGTACTGTGTTATAGTTGTAGTACAAAGAAATATATTTAATAACATCGAAAAGTGAACATTGCGCCTGTTATAGCACCATGGTGTTATTAGTTCTGGCGTATAATATAACAGTCTAAAGAGAGTTAGTTTGCCGTGAATTGGCATTTTATGTCACTTACCCGAAAAACATAGCCACGCCCCATTTTATTTGTAGCATTGAAGCCCCCGAAGAAAACTCTTCCCAGGGTATCTTCCCCTAGTGCAGTGCTCAAAGAAAATTATTTTGGGAGACAGGCCCAGGGCTTGTTGCTTCTGAAAATGGACAGGCCCCGATTTGAAATGGACATGCCCTGATTTGAAATGGACAGGCCCTGATTTAAAATGGAAAGGTCGAATATTTTTTTCTTATTGGAAATGTGTCTTTATTCACTTTTATAGCATACATTTGTTACGTATGTATTAATCAAGCTCAGAACCTCCTTTGACTATATTTTTCTTTTTGCTACCACTTTATGCTCCCCGGTCAGCGGACTTATTTACCAATTCGTTTAAAATATGTTAGAATAGAATATTACATAGTAATTTATAACCAATGCAAAGGAGAGTACTAGCACTTTTGCCAAACGATAATAATCAGAGCCGACTTGGTGAAACTGGAGCTAAACTTGGAGCCAAATTTTTAATCAGGTTTTATGAGACTATCAGAGCCTCCTCTGGCTATATTTTTTCTTTTTGTCACCACTTTCTCCAAGTAAAGAATTAGGAGCCTAGACTAGAATTCATTTAAAAGTAGGATTCCAGGAACTCCTTCCTTACACCTTAAATAATGAATAGAAAGATACTTTATATCTGTATTTATACATATACAGTATATGTATTTTTCTTTCCACCAACATGTATTTGTAAAGGACAGTTTTTCTTATTTGATTATTTAAAAAAAAAAAAAAAAAAAAATCCGAAATTATGTACCATCCGAACTACTATGACACCGCACTTTTACGGCCCGAACATTTCACAAACATTCAATCGAAATACCATCAATAACGAATTTTTTTCATGCATTAGTGTGTTTTTAATGACAAAAACGGTATTTCTTATCACAAAGGAAAGAAAACACAACCCTAATAGCAGAATAATGAGTTTTATGTCAACAATTGTCGACCTCAAAGTTGTGACAAACTGCCGACACGAAGCCATGCAAAATATTCGAACTTCTTATTGTATCAATGTGCGTATAACACATTTTAATTACTTTATTGCAAGTGTTTTCACAGTTCACAATACACATGGGAGTATTTTGTCTTGAGGAACTTCAGCTTGAGATCCAGTAAAACTGATTTTTTGGGGGATATATATATATATATTATTTTTTTTTAGACAGGCCCGACGGGCTCCTCGTCTGCAAAATGAGACAGGCCCGGAATGGATTTCGAGGAGCCCCGGGCGTCGGGCTATCCTATTTCTTGAGCACTGTAGTAGCAAATAAATAACACTGTATCTAAGAGCGAAAACTCAACATCGTCGCCTTATATATACTCCTGTTATAGCACCATGGTGTTATTAGTTCTGGCCTATAATATAACATTCTAAAGACTGTTAGTTTGCCGTGAATTGGCATTTTAAGTCACTTACCCCCAAAACATAGCCGCTCCCCATTTTATTTGTAGCATTGAAGCCCCCGAAGAAATTTCTCTTCCCGGGGTATCTTCCCCTAGTAGCAAATAACACACTATGTAAGAGCGAAAACTCAACATCGTCTCCTTATATATACTCCTGTTATAGCACCATGGTGTTATTAGTTCTGGCCTATAATATAACACTGTAAAGAGCGGTACTTTGCCGTGAATTGACATGGAATGAATAAATACTAATTTATGTAGTTTTATACCCGTTGTGTGCCTCTTACTTAAATTATAACTACTTATCTATTTTTAGAAATCAAGCATCTGAGTGACTCCGATTTTTATGTTAACATGAATTATACGAGAGTAAAAATCACAAAAAGTAATAGCACCAGATGGTGCTTAAACGGGAAAATGCCCTTACATGTTATGAGTGACTTGACTTCCGTCGAAGTACTTCAGTAGATGTTTAAACGTCCCTCTTAAGGGCCAGGGTAAAAACAGGATAAAAACATATTTACAACATAACCGCCACGGGGTTAGCCACACTGTTTGTGCAGTATGGTGTGGTCGATTCCAGACAGTGGCACTTTGCAAAGTTATTTGAAAATCTGTCCAGGATTTAACCTTTGACCTTGGAGCCACGGATCTGGATTTTGTGCAAGACACATCATGTTGTGGTGAGCACTTGTGCCAAGTTACTTGAAAATCCGTCCAGGAATGCCAGAGGTATTGACCGGACACGACGACCTTTGACCTCTAAATGTGACCTTGACCTTGGAGCCACGGACCTGGATTTTGTGTGCGACACATGTTGTGGTGAGCACTTATGCCAAGTTATTTCAAAATCCGTCAAGGAAAGCCAGAGTTGTTGACCGAACATGATTTGACCTTTGACCTCTAAGTGTGACCTTGACCTTGGAGCCAAGGACCTGGATTTTGTGCGCGACACATCATGTTGTGGTGAACACTTGTGTCAAGTTATTTGAAAATCCGTCCAGCAGTACCAGAGTTATTGACGGTACACAATTTGACATTTGACCTGTAAGTGTGACCTTGAGCTTGGAGCCACGGACCTGGATTTTATGCGCGACACATCGTGTTGAGCCAAGTTATTTGAAAATCCGTCCAAGAATGCCAGAGTTATTGACTGGACACGATTTGAACTTTGACCTCTAAGTGTGACCTTGACCTTGGAGCCACGGACCTGGATTTTGTGCGCGACACACATTCTTGTTGTGGTGAGCATTTGTGCGAAGTTATTTGAAAATCTGTCCATGAATGTCAGAGTTATTAACTGAACACGATCGTTTGGCCGAACGAACCAAAGGATTGACGGACAGAGAGTGCGACTAAACCATACATACTGTATTGTTAAAAAACTAACTGTTTGTTGAAAACACCTGCAAAATCTCCAGATCTTATGAATTGTCAAACTTTCATTAGATCATAATTATGCAACAGTTCAGTGGAAATAGTTATTAAAGTGTGTTTGTTTTCAGTTCCCCAGTGTTGGTGTACCCATGTAAAGATGTCATGTGATGTGTGGAATGTTTCAAGTCGTATGCCAATATCAGCCGGGACAGTAGAACATTCATTCAGGATCCTGATGTGGGATACTCCCTGCCTTGCCCTGGTAAGTCTGCCCCTTTGTTTAGCTTGAATAGCTTCGATTACATGCCCCGCCTAGGTAAGGATGCCCTTTTGTAGTTTGGATAGCTTGTATAGCGTGACCTGCCGTGGTTAGTATGCCCTTTTCTTGATTGCCTATGTTAGCCTGTCCCCTTTTTGGCTTGCATAGTGTTGGCATTCTTTGATGACCTTCACCATTTATTGTGTTATTTCACTGGAATGCAATTGATTCTTTTTGATGATGTTTTCAGTTGGCTGAGATAGTTCCTTGATCAAGAATGTCCATCATTTCCATCTACTGGGGAAGGATCAGGTATTGGAAAATTGGAGAAATTCTTCATGTGAGTCACTTTCTCAGATTTCTATTGGTAATATGGCTTCCAAACTTGGACGACACACGTGGAATAACAATTTGTTTACTGGGCAAAGACTAGGCAAGCTGATGCTATAGCACGTTGTACCTTGTCATATTCCATCTGATACCATTTCTAATTCTTGACAATACAATATTACAAACTGGAAGAAATTTGGAAGATTTTTCTAGGGCAAGTGTGACATGAAAATTGACGCTTTTAATATAAATTTAGTATATGCATAGTCAGTGGAGTTGTTCCTCATCTGAATAATATAATTTCAATTACATAATTATGTCCTTCCATTGCTTCAGATGGTCTCCGTGGACGGGATGGTAAAGACGAGTCTCGCCTCACTGCTGCGGTTCGAATCCCACTGGGAGCTCGACTTGTGAGAAAGTGTCGATTCTTGCGGATGGTGGGAGGTAAACAGTACTGGTTCTGCCCAGAAAAAAGTGGGTGGTCTGCCTCCACAACTAAAGTCGACTGTCATATATAGCGTAAAATGTGCTGAAAATGACATAATACATCCATTGCTCAAAGTTAGAGCCATGTAAACCAGTGAGGCATTCTCGGGAACTCTTGGACTTCTTTTGATATAATCTGATGGCATACTATGTAACGCTTGCAGAGTGCATGGTTAACATCTGTTTTGTTCCCACCTTACAGTATGAGAGATACAAAGATTTTGCTGCTGAAGAGTGCTTGCTGCAGACAGGTGGTATAATCTGTCCACAAGCTGGCTGTGGCGAGGGGATGATTGTTGATGACACGGCCACCAGTATACACTGTCACACCTGCCAGGTACTAACTGATACACTTGTTTGGGTTTTAAATATTGACTTGTCAGAAAAATATTATGGTCAGAAGAAGACTTGGAAGTTTTATTTTCTCTTGGGTGTCTAAACGTAGAAGCACTGTTGTAATTTTATGTGTAGCCGTCTTTACAAAACTCCGTCGAATAATTCCGGGCCATCATCAGAATCATGGATACAGGACCTGTACCTTTAGTCGGTACATGGTTGATATTGACTCGGAGAGAATAAAAAATATTTATGCTAAGCACATTAGGATGATACTGTCCAACTTCTTATTAAATTGATGTCTTCAGAAGACACCATTCTTAAACAATGCAATCTTTATGCTATTTTATTAAAAAAAATTATGGTTATATACCTTGATCGTATGTTCCAGTTTGAGTTTTGTCACCGATGTACGTTGGAGGTACATAAAGGAGAATGTCTGGAGAATGAGGCCACATCTAAAGCCTTGCAGGTGGGTACAGCCACTAGGCATTACAGATATTAATTGAATAGGGGTTTTAAGGCACACCAACACATGAAAGGTTATATGGCGCCTAACAGGAATGAACATGGCAGGCTCAGCCTCCATGTACATCGAGATAAAGTATGGAGAACGTCCTAGAACCTTCTCACCCTGAACTGCAGAGTTGCTGCAAATTTTATTGTAGACCCTCCATTTACGCTGGAGCCACGTTATAGTTTTTCTGCCACTGCTCTAGTGATAAGAGCGAGATGGCACCTGAGAGACTGCAGGGGTCATGATGAAGACCTTTAATGAGCATGAACAAAAAATGATAAAATGAAAATGAAATTGGTGGGGTCTGCCCCTCTGCCTATCCCTCCAACGGGATCTGCAGTGGCCCAATTCTTTGCCTCGTAACCAAACGGGGCTCCCGGAACCACACTGGGTGCATTACAGATAAACATCTGTTTCTAAAATTGTATAAGTTATAAACTTGTTAGCCTTGAAGCATAAATATATACTGCTGAGCACATCTACATCTCAACTCGTATAACTGCATTTTTGTTATTTAAATTTTGTTATTTAAATAATTTGTTAAACCAAATATTTGTATCGTTTCAAGAAAACGAGTACTTTCCATTCAGACCAAACTTAGGTGTTGTATATTTATTTTACATGGATTGCAATGAAAGCTTTCTGAACTTATTTTAATCACTCTCGATGTCTTCTTGGGCAGAAACCAGTACTGTAAAGCAAATGCAGATAAAGTGTCTTGCTCAGGGACACAACACATACGGTCATGGCGGGGATCGAACCCGCAACTCTTCGATCACGGATCCAATGCTCTACCACTAGACCACAGCATTTCATATTGTATATTTGGTCCTTTATATAATACTTGAATCCTGTGTTTTAGATTGGAGATATGGGTGCAGAAAGGGCATTGCGATCTCGCTGGGAAAGTCAGTCACTGGATACGATACAGAAAACTACCAAGCCATGCCCAAACTGCAGCACTAGGACAGAAAGAAAAGGTAAAAATAATTTGGAAGATCAACTAACGCATTGTTTTTAATTGACTGATGTGACCAAAACAAATGTAAAACAAATACACCTACTATTATTCTCCTGAAAATCAGGGGGAGTCCAGTCAAACATATCTGATGTGTGAAAAGACTGGTCTGAAAACAGAATGTGGTGGATAAGTGAGTACGACCTCTAATTCTTATAAACGATGAGCAAACGACAAGCTGGCACTTCCAAATGGATTGTATTGTGTTTCGTGAGATTGAATAATACGACTTTTCTGCCATTCGACAATTTAGGTATATAGGTGGTATTGGGATATATTTAATAGATATCATATATGACATTTGTTCGTATTGTGTCTTGGTGTCGTATAGCCTAAATTGTGTTATGGTGCAATCAAATCCAATTCAATTCATGATAAAGAGGTTGAGACATTGCCTCCTTCCACAGAAATGTAAATAACTGACGGTAGCATAATTCAATTTAAAAAAAGGAGAAAGTAGTCCTGTAGATGGTCCACAGCACCCAAACATAATGGCACTGTAGGTCCGCTTCCTACCACAAACTAAATCAACTGAGCAAATTTCAATATTCAATGAACAGGACAATACACAAAGTAAAGTATTCAGGACAGTGTCACCACTTGGAACTCATTTTAGACTTTCTAGAGGCTAGTTTCTTTAAATAGCCATTTCTTTTAGATAATATTTACCGGCTTTCCCACCTCATTATTTCTCTCCAACATTACAGAAGGCTGTATGCACATATTATAGATATAACAACATATGTTTACCTCATTATTTCTCTGCAACATTACAGAAGGCTGTATGCACATATTATAGATATACCAACATATGTTTACCTCATTATTTCTCTCCAACATTACAGAAGGCTGTATGCACATATTATAGATATACCAACATATGTGTACCTCATTATTTCTCTCCAACATTACAGAAGGCTGTATGCACATATTATAGATGTACCAATATATGTTTACCTCATTATTTCTCTCCAACATTACAGAAGGCTGTATGCACATATTATAGATTTACCAACATATGTTTACCTCATTATTTCTCTCCAGCATTAGAGAAGGCTGTATGCACATATTATAGATATACCAACATATGTGTACCTCATTATTTCTCTCCAACATTACAGAAGGCTGTATGCACATATTATAGATATACCAACATATGTTTACCTCATTATTTCTCTCCAACATTACAGAAGGCTGTATGCACATATTATAGGTATACCAACATATGTTTACCTCATTATTTTTCTCCAACATTACAGAAGGCTGTATGCACATATAGATATACCAACATATGTGTACCTCATTATTATTCTCCAACATTACAGAAGGCTGTATGCACATATTATAGGTATACCAACATATGTTTACCTCATTATTTCTCTCCGACATTACAGAAGGCTGTATGCACATATTATAGATATACCAACATATGTGTACGTCATTATTTCTCTCCAACATTACAGAAGGCTGTATGCACATAAGATATACCGACATGTTAACCTCATTATTTCTTTCCACATTACAGAAGGCTCTAAGCACATAAGATATACCAATATCTTTTACTTCTATTTCTCTCCAACATTACAGAAGGCTCTATGCACATGAGATGTACACGCTGCAAGCAAGACTGGTGCTGGTTGTGTGAGGCACAGTGGGAGCGCAGTTGTCAAGGAGATCACTGGTTTGATTAGTAACAGAAGCCGTGGATTGATTGGTCAAATAGACGTGTATTACAAACTGTTTATACCAAAGATGCCGAAACTAAACTTAATGACCATCATACCCATCAAAATCTCGGCTTTGGAATTCAAACTCAGATTTAGTAACGTGATAGAAACATGGACATAATTTGCAATAATCGAAAAGTAAATTGAATGCATAAAAAGAAAGAAAAGCAGTTCTCAGTGTTTTAAACAAAACATCCAGAGATAAATTACACCCACTGTAGTTCGAAAATAAACAAAATGTTCAGTTAAAGGAATACATTCAACATTAATATAGTGTCACTAACAGCATAATAAACAGTTTGGTAAAGTTGTCATTCAAAATGGCAATAAACAGTTTGGTCAAGTTGTCATTCAAAATGGCAATAATTTAGATGTTAACATACATGTACAAACGTATTGCGGATGAATATATGAATCGTTAACTTCATTTGGTGATTAAAAAAAATAGTTTTTATAAATGGACAAATTACATCTGCCAGTGCCATTTACATTATTGCTAACTGGAAACCATTGTGCTAAGAAACCACGGTGCTATGAATACCAGGATACCAAGAAGAACCGATTCAAAGAAGAAGACACGATGCTAAGAAATTGACCGGTTTGAGTAGATTGTTAAGCTGTTACTTGTTACATACAGCCGTGATAGTGATCAGTCATACTTTATACCCGAGACATGTTAAACAGATGTCTAAAATACCTTCCTACCAACTGAACTATGAGGCCTCAAACTCTGGGACAGTTGTCATGATTGGTCACTTTCATTACAAACTCTGGGACAGTTGTCATGATTGGTCACTTTCATTACTGTGGATTTTTATATTATGAGATCTCCAGATATAGTTTTATTTATTTTTAAATACGCTGCATTATAGAATGCGTGCCTTCTTTAATACAGCATTGACAAGTGGAAAAAATGCATTCTAACTTTATGGAGCGATAATATTCAAATACCCTTGTATTGATGTAAATCAAACGAGGCGACGAAAAAAAGGCGAAGGTGACTGGCTTCTAAAATAATTACGTGGATAACTCACCAGTTTTATTCCAGTAACCTGAAGATACAGATTGTGTAAACAGGATCTTTTCAGTGATGGTTGTGATATAATTAACTTGAATAAAACAGCCAATAATGTCCTGTTTGCATATGTTAATTGCCCAAGATAAAATGATGGTAACCGTGGTTTATTTGTAGGGGTTGGGGGACGTGGTTTGTTATTTGCTCCAAATCTAAAAATATTAGTATATCTCTTCCTTCCTTCAGTCAGGGGTGAAACTTGATTAAGTTCCTTCAAAGCTTTTATTTCGACCACAGTATGTATTGGTTTGATTTGCACTGTTGCCCCAAATGCTTAGAATATTTTCCAAATAATGGCCAAAAGCTACAGAACATTTTACTCCCATTTCATAGCGAAACCCCTCAAATTAAATAGGTCATGTTTATTTTCATCAGTTTATCTTGGTCGGCTAATTGTTATGTTCACTAATTGTTACGTAGACTAATTGTTATGTAGAATTATAAAAACATATTTATTTGTTATGCATGTGTATATACAGATATTGGTAAATGTGATATTGGATGTCTGTGATCACTGTTATATTAAGGCCAAATAAAATAATGTGTGTTTCAGTTAGCTCAGACCCTAATTGTTTTCCGGTAAAAAGTATGAGTTACTTAGGCGAATCGTTGTTCTCAGATAGGATTGCAACACCGGTGAAGATATTTTTTTCATGGACTCTTTCATCTCATACTATCGTCAATACAGCGTAGAAAATCATTTTGACGACGGTGATCTAGATGCAGGTATGGCAGCTTCCTCAACCGATATTTTAGGAATTTGTATTGAGAAATATCGTCATTTTGACGACATTGTAAGATTAGGTTGATGTGTGAACACTAGCAGGATAGAGGAAGTATAAAGGTAACAAGCAAGACCCACTAGCAGTCTAGGCTCGTTTTACCAGTTAAAAAAAACAGTTTCCGCAAAAAAAACTATAACTAACCGGAACCACACAAACTATTTTATTTGGTCTTACCATTTAATGTTTTGTAGATTTTTTTGACATAGTTTACACATTTTGTATTTGTGCACTATAACACAACTGACTTGCCACAATTTTTTTTTTTTTCTGTGATGTCCTGGCAATCCTTTAGCAAGTAATGAAATTAAATGAAATGATTTGCGTCAGACTAATATATATTTAATGGCTACAGGATAATGCAGCTTTAACACAATGTACACGGGGGATTTATTAAAGGTTTATATATAACATATTTTCCCTAATACAAGTGCCTCCCCTAATAGTTGCCCTATTAATTAAAATAATAAATAATTGTACCTTTTATGAGTGTGTCTTCCTTGGTATTTTGCATAGCGCTGGGGCCCTACGATTAGGAGAAATACTGTAACAAACAGTAACATTAGCTCTGAGTTATTTTCCAACATGTTAATGATGCAATGAAACAGATTGACTGATTCTAAAGAGATTTGATAGTTTGAAATGGGTAAGTTTCAATGTATTTCCTTTCAACTGCCAAATGTTTTGTTTTGAGTGAAGATCATTATGTTCAGCCATTCCTCAAGGGAGCTGTGTTCAACCATATAAAATTACGTTTGCAGGGAAACTTTGATACTGTCAAACCTGTATTAAAAGACCAACTGAGAGCTTAAATTAAGACTATTATTAGTGAATGAAACGGGTCTCTTAAAGCAGGTTTGACGGAACCTTCAGTTTATCTCCGTATGAGCGAAGTTTAAAGCGCTTACATCTCCTACCAACTTTAAGTCCACCATTGTAATATTGTAATAATTATCGTGCCGTATTTCTTTGAAACATTTTTGAATGGAGTTAGTTGACACTAATTACAAAATGTACAAATGTTTGCTAGTTCTTCAAGCTTGACTCCAAAACAAGCAAGTCTCGGATGTATTTTGAAGCAGTTTTGATGCATTTATCTTTGTTTCAACTTGTCAGCATCTCATTCTATTTTACTGTCTACCTTTTTAGTATTTTTACTACATTTCGCAGGTATAAGATTTTTAACCACATTTTTGTATATCTGTGCAGAGACGTAATAAACCCAGAGATTTGCAACATATGCTTTCAGACAGAAAATGCTTGAAATTTAACGTATGCACTTTCATTTGTAACTGTATAAAAATTGTCATTACTTAAATCCTGCACATGGTCTCAAATTGAAGACATTTATGTGTGGAATGCAATGGTATTTTCAAAATATTCCTGTGTTTACTGAAAATGTCAAAAACTGTTATTTAGGAAAGCTCGACTATGACCTAGTTTATGGAACTTTCTAATGTAGTTTTGTTAAAATTTGGAACGGTATAGAATTCGTCATTTTTCGCAGCAGGAGTCTGCAACTGGTCTCAAATTAAAGGGAATAATCCCCGGTTTGAAGAGAAAATAAAGACTGAGATTTTGCAGTTTTACCTTGTGTCGTACGAGATTGTCAATATGTGAGATTTTAGTAAATGCCCATCTCTTAGATCTCTGATCTGTGATTCATAAAATTAAGATAACCACCGAGTTAGATAACCGCCGAGTTGGTATTCTTAAAAAAACAAACAATAAGATTTCTTACTTTCAGCAAATGGTGTTTCCTGCTGACATTAACAGCCTTATTTCCCATCATAGCTCTGTTGTCAGCTTCACAATCACCTTTTCCATATTCTGATCCGAAGTAGTTTCTGGTCCTATTGTGTGCTATATTTGCTAATGGTCACTTGGACATAGCTTATGCTTAAAGGTTTCTTCTTTCTGGACCTTATTGTGTGCTATATTTGCTAATGGCAGAGCTGTAGATAATTTTTGACTGCAATGAGTATTTACTCATCAGATTCAAAATGAATGAGTAAAAGGAACTTGTTCAGAGTAAACAACTGCATGTATCCTGATTAAATGGAAGTTAAGCAAAAACAAAAGAAAACCTTAATATTAGACACTGTTATAGATCTGGGGAACGCCGACAGTGGTTTTACAAATTTTTGTCTTCGATAATTTCACGGTATTGTTTTATTTTCGTCCTTGGCACAAGCGGCCCAAATCTCCAACAAGGGAAGCAACTCTCGTAACAACATTTTGTCTAGTAAGGCCAAATGAATACAATGCGTGTTTCCGTGACTCATATCGAGAGAGATATAACAACACATGCTTGGAACAGTTTTCATCATGTAAATGTGGAATAAACTGTTCCACAGACACAGTACATACAAATATAATACTCATGATTTTTAAGTTATGAGTTTTTGTTTGTTAGTTGATGAGTATCATATGATACTCACAGTTTAAAAAAAAAAAGAGTTTTTTTGTAAAAAAGGTATGAGTAAAATAATCAAAAACTCAGTATATCTACAGCTCTGTTAATGGTCACTTGCTTAGCCTATGGTTCAAATGTTTCTGCTTTCATCTTGGTCTTCCAGTTGCAGCTTTATCAAAGCCTGAATCATAACCATACTCGGGTCTCACTCAATTTTCCAAAAATGATATCAACACATGCTGCCTTTGCTGCTGAAATCGTACTTGAACTTGCATAGTATTTTGCACTTGTTTTATGCCCTTTTCTGGTATGTTTTTTTCAATTTCACAGCTCCCAACAAAGACATTTTCACATTTGTTTAATAATCCTCTTTAAATCCCAAATTTCCTTGGGAGTAATCGGCCATATATTTTGCATTGTCAATAACACCTTTTTTTCTAAAAAAAGGTTGATCAAATACTCTATTGATAACACCTAAGTCTTCATATCACCTTTTCCGTGTTCTGATCCGAAGTAATTACGGGTCCTATTTTGTGCTAAATTTGCTATTGGTCACTTGGGACTTAGCTTGTACTAAAGCTTCAAAGGCTTCTGATTCTGACCCATCAAAGTCTGAATCATAACCACATTGAGTCTCGCTCGTTTTTCTTAAATTGTTATCGACAATCATCTGGTTTGCACCAGTTCTGTTGGCAGGTTTGAGTTCTGTAATAGCTGAAGTAGCTTCACATCAGTAGTTTATGATTGAATCTACCTCGCAGTACCAAATTCTAATGTGATCAGTATTGTTTTCTCACATATTCACAGTATACGATATTGATCTAATCAGTTCTATCACTCATGGGATCCATGTTTTCTTTGTTCACATGAATATCTCCCAAGATTAAATTCCCACTCTTGTAAGTCATAATATTGTGGTAGATGACATACTTACCAAGTCGGGGTTCCCGATGGAAGACTGCTAGGTTAGTATTAAAGTGTTTACAACAATGATCTGGACAACGATGTTCAGGGTTTGGTGTACGAGCTTCAGCTGACAGTTATAGGCTTGATGGTGACGTGATCGTCTTCGGCGCATGGGCAGTGTACTTGGGGTTGAAGATGTCACTCCACCATAGTAGAATTACTACAATATTGTGCATTTCCCATTTTTAGCTCTACAGCAGAGCATATGGGATAGCGAATTGTCTGTCTTCCATCGTCGTCTTCCGTTAACTTTTTCTCGTTAAGACGATAGGGCCTTCATTTTTCATCCTATCTTTACCAAACTTCTAACAGATTGTTAATATCATTGAAAGCACGGACAAGTTCGAAAACCAGCGATATCGGACCAGTAACAGCGGAGTTACGGCCCTTGAATTATTTAAAAATGCTATATTTTGCCTCGTTAAGACCTTCCTTATTTATCCGATGTTTGTCAATAAAAGCTCGGACAAGTTAGAAAACCAGCCAGATCGGACCAGTAACAGCGGAGTAATGGCCCTTGATTTCGTTAAAAATGCTATAATTTGCCTCAATACGATAGGGCCTTCATTTTGCATCTGATCTTTGCCAAACTTGACCAGATTTTACGACTCTTTGTTAAAAGTATTATTATTTTTTTTTTAATTTTTCATTATTTTTTTTTCTGTATTTTTCACTGATTTTTTTTTAGCTCTATCAGTAGGACCGCCAGCCCTATGGCGTAGGAATATTTATCAAACAAGGTCACGTGATAAAATCGATAACAAAATGACATTATTGGGAAAATTTTCACTGGTCAGATTTATACACCTCTTATCTATAAACTGTGATTATGACAAAACACAATCACAGATCGTTGTTAAAGTAATAATATTCACAAACTACATTGTTCGAACATAATTGGTGTACACTTCGTGGAATTCCCATTAATAGTGAAAGGTATTTTTCCAAGGGATGAATTTAGGTTGTTTTAAGGTTTAAATTGCCAACAATGCGCTTTTAAATCAAAATCGATTTATTTCGTCATTTTAGAAGCGAGAATAAAAACAAATGCATGTTCGCGTAGATAAATCTTTCCTCTGTCCATATGCAAAATGTTAATGAAATCGGAGACAAGTACTTTTTTTTCCCCAAAATTAACTAACATGACCCATGGACTCAAAGACGGCATAATGCATATACATTTACAGACGCGACTGGGTACACAAAAAATGAAATAATTCCATTATTTCAATACATATATTTCAAATGTATGTATCCATGCATTCCAGATTAAATTTCTGATCTATACATGCTTTTGGTTTATGCCGGAGCGCTCGGAATAGGTTTTAACAAACCAAATTGCAACGGTACGTCGGGAAAGGAAATGAGGATGGTGAAAATATATATTGCAGTGCTAATTTTCTGAATCCGAAAAAATTGCAAAAAAATGAAGTTTTAACAACGAGAATGAATTTTTTTTCTTGAAAGTGTTCATTGACATGTCTACTATTAAAAACCAAAATTTAAAGTCAATCAGAAAAAAGTACTTTTTTTTCCCCAAAATTAACAAAGTACACCGTGTTCGCTAAAATATGAACAATCGCCTTTCGAAGTTAATGTACACGCGGGATATAAAACCATGAAATTGTGAAATCCTTTTTAAGAGATATATTGATTTCAACATTGTTCTGTATTTAATGAATTATTAGAGTAGAATTTTCGCAGTTTTTTTCAAGGACACCATTACGGTAGTATCCCTGCAATCCCGCCCTTCATGCCACCCCCACCACCCTCTATACCGTATTGATTAAGTTGTATATAGCTGCGAATGCGCAGTTTTAATCAAATTCGATTTATTTCATCATTATAGAACAGAAAAAAGCATGTACGCGTAAATACATTTTTTCTCTGTAGATATGTAAAATAAAAAAAAAAAACTGAGGCAAGTTCTTTCATCCCCCCCGCCCAGTATGTGTCTTTTTTGATCTATACATGCTTTGGGCTAATGTCAGAGTGCCCAATTTATTTTACAATGTTGCAACGGTATATCGGAAAATGAAATCATGATACGTTGCAGAGTTAATTTTCGAAATCAGAAAAAGCGATAAACTAATATAAGTTTAACTGGCAGAAAGAAGTATATTCTTTTAACTGTTCGTTTGAAACTGAGGGGGCGACTCGAGTAAATGACTGACGAGTAACAGACATGCTACTGTCAGTAACAAACATGATTTTGTGTAAACTCGAAGATTGCATGACATAAATATGTGGACATGAAATTATGTCAATGGTTTGTGGTGTTGTGAAACACTGTACGCGTGAATCCGAAAAGTGCGGGTCTGTTATCTTTATAGGGCATATATAGTTATATTATAACATGTGTGTTGTACCATATGCTTATCCTTGTTTATAAATGTTTGATAATGGATGTCAGCAGGAACTTGACTTTTGACCTAAAAATCAAACGGATCATCCTCTTTCCACTGTCCACCAATGAAGTTTTATGAAATTTGCTTTAGGTAAAAGGAAAAACTGTGTGGACAAGACTTTTCATTTTCCGGTCATGGTAACGGACCTTTCAACTACTGACTTCAAAATAAACAGGGATTATTCACCAAAGGCAGTCAAAGTATGACGTTTTATGAAATTAAAGTTTCATTACAGACATTATCCGGTCTGTGACCTTGACCGTTGACCCACTCACAATCAAAAGGATCACCCTCTCGCCAGAAGCAATCCATCCATTAAGTTCATGATATGTGACTTTCAGTTTACAACATTTTACATTATCATGTTACGGTGACAATGATCTTTGACCTAATGACATCAAAATCAAAAGGCATCATTCTCTCACCAAATGCACTCAAACCATGAATTTTGATGAGATTTGCTTCTGGGGAAGTGCACAGTGCAGACAAGGTTTTTCATGATCATTATTGGGTCACGGCGCACTTGACCTTCAATATTTGATATGCACATACTGATGCTTCTTACAAAGTTTCGTAAAAATCCAACAAATAGCGCAGACAAGATTTGTGACGGAAAAGCCAAATATAATCTGTCTCACCTACCACTTTGTGGTGGAAGACATATTTATAAAGACAATATTTTAGTTCATATGTATACTTTATTAAGCAAATAATTAAGCGAACATAAACTTTAGCATTGACTCTGGCCAGTGGTGTACATGGAGTCTTCTTCCACATGACGTGCAGCCTGAAAGAAAATAAAAAGTAAAAATAAGTCGCGTACAGTATTCAATTTGAATCAGGTGTTGCTAGGGGGAGCTAGGGCATGTTAAGGGAATGGGACAGTTTGACACAATGGGCTAGCAGGATACATTGAAGTAAACCAGTAGCGCCAGTAAGACTTGAATCCGTGTTCACTGGATTCAAAGCCGATATGCTATAAACGTCCCTTGACCAAAACTGAGTAAATGGCACATCAAATAAAGGGTCAATACATATTACAGTGTGTATCATACGAGTATATGATTGACCTGACATGATTACAGAACAATTTTAATGTATTTTTCACCCAACAGTACTACAGCAAGAATCTATTATAAGGGAAGTTAAATCTGACAGATGGTGCAATGCTCTATAAGCCATTTTTACTAGAAGGGGAATAAAATACAACTCTTGCCAAAAATCTAAAATTGTTAAATTTTACACGTTTTGTTGATAGAATATTTTACTTTAATGACTTAGTAAGGTCATTTTACATGGGGAGAAAACATTAATATACAACTATTTATTTTCTATATCAAAACCTGGTGATGCCGCTAGTTTTAGTAATAAAACACGATTAAATAGGGCAGTTGAGAAGACACTTTTGTAGATGTGTGGTCTGTTCTGATGTGAAAATGTGTAAAACAGACACAAGATTGAACAATTTGCTCTGTGTCCCTTTAATAAATTGGGGACCCATCACATAGACCATAATAATATTGTAATTAGTTCATGTTAAAGGGACACACGGCACTCTTGAAGTATTTATCAAGCATTAACATTAGCATCTCCATTTGTTAACCTGGTAACATTTTAAATTTAAACCTGCCTGCATTAAAAATTAAATAAAAGTGTTTCATTTTGTCTTCGTTATTCTATCAAATACTTAACTATATTATAGGTGCACTGTTATCAACAGTTCTGAACTATTCTAATAAATACTATTAATGATCCCTAATGCAAATTATGCAGAAAAATTGACCGAAACTCCAGAAGTTTAAAAAAAAAAAGATTGCCTAGTGTCCCTTTAACACAACTTGTTTTCGCATGTATCCAGTACATGTAGTTTACACGAGCTCATATGACAATCACGCTGCATTATCACCGAAAACATTTTTTACTGTAACTTTGAACAGCACCGTGCAAGCATAACACAAGCTCCATTTAAAGAACTACACAAGTGTAAACATTTATGCCGTGGTGCGGCGTCCGTCGTCCGTCCGTCCGTCTGTCCGTCTGTCTGTCCGTAAACTTTTATTTGTAGCGACTTCACAGCTGAAACTACTGGATGGATATTCATGAAACTTTACAGAAATGTTGCCCATAAAGTCTAGTTGATCCTAGCAAAAATTCATGTTGATATGAAATCCAAGATGGCCGCCAAAGCTAAAAATAGAGTTTTAAAATACAAGTTTGTAGCGACTTCTTCTTGAAAACTATAAGTGATATTGATATGGGACTTTTTCTAAAATGATCAGCATGACATGATGTTGATCCTAGTCAAAAATCGTTTTGATTCAACGTTAAACATGGCTGCCAGCGGCCATCTTTGTTTACATAGAGTTATATAGTAAAAACTTGTAGCGACTACTTCTCTGAAACTACTTGGCGGATTGTCATGAAACTTTACAGGAATGTTGCTCTTGATGTCTAATTGATCCTAGAAAAATTTCAGGTCGGCCGGAAATTCAAGATGGCCGTCACAGCTAAAAATAAATTCTTAGCTCTACTGATCAGAGATCAGCAGAGCTTATGCCGTGGTGCGGCGTCCGTCGTCCGTCCGTCCGTCTGTCCGTCTGTCTGTCCGTAAACTTTTATTTGTAGCGACTTCACAGCTGAAACTACTTGATGGATATTCATGAAACTTTACAGAAATGTTGCCCATAAAGTCTAGTTGATCCTAGCAAAAATTCATGTTGATGTGAAATCCAAGATGGCCGCCAAAGCTAAAAATAGAGTTTTAAAATACAAGTTTGTAGCGACTTCTTCTTGAAAACTATAAGTGATATTGATATGGGACTTTTTCTAAAATGATCAGCATGACATGATGTTGATCCTAGTCAAAAATCGTTTTGATTCAACGTTAAACATGGCTGCCAGCGGCCATCTTTGTTTACATAGAGTTATATAGTAAAAACTTGTAGCGACTACTCCTCTGAAACTACTTGGCGGATTGTCATGAAACTTCACAGGAATGTTGCTCTTGATGTCTTATTGATCCTAGAAAAATTTCAGGTCGGCCAGAAATTCAAGATGGCCGTCACAGCTAAAAATAGATTTTTAAAAAATAAGTTTGTAGCGACTACTTCTTGAAAACTATAAGTGATATTGATATGGGACTTTTTCTAAAATGATCAGCATGACATGATGTAGATCCTTGTGGAAAATTATTTTGATTCGACGTTAAGCATGGCTGCCAGTGGCCATCTTTGGTTACATAGAGTTATATAGTAAAAACTTGTAGCGACTACTCCTCTGAAACTACTTGACGGATGTTCATGAAACTTCACAGGAATGTTGCTCTTGATGTCTAGTTGATCCTAGAAAAATTTCAGGTCGGCCGGAAATTCAAGATGGCCGCCACAGCTAAAAATAGATTTAAAATAAATAAGTTTGTAGCGACTACTTCTTCAAAACAATAAGAGATATTGATATGGGACTTTTTCTAAAATGATCAGTATGACATGATGTTGGTCCTTGTCGAAAATCGTTTTGATTTGACCTTAAACATGGCTGCTTTGTTTACATAGAGTTATATAATGAAAACTTGTAGCGACTACTTCTTTGAAACTACCTGACGGATTTTCATGAAACTTCACAGGAATGTTGCTTTTAATGTCTTATTGATCTTAGCAAAATTTCAGGTCGGCCGGAAATTCAAGATGGCCGCCACGGTTAAAAATAGATTTTCAAAAAACAAGTCTGTAGGGACTACTTCCTGAAATCAAAATCAATCAGTAGAGCTTCAAGGTCATTGACCTCTTGTTAAAAAATAAGTTTGTAGCGACTACTTCTTGAAAACTATAAGTGATATTGATATGGGACTTTTTCTAAAATGATCAGCATTACATGATGTTGATCCTAGTCAAAAATTGTTTTGATTCAACGTTAAACATGGCTGCCAGCGGCCATCTTTGTTTACATAGAGT
Organism: Cyrtodaria siliqua; assembly: GCA_037043455.1. NCBI lineage: Eukaryota > Metazoa > Mollusca > Bivalvia > Adapedonta > Hiatellidae > Cyrtodaria > Cyrtodaria siliqua. The sequence goes on along the minus strand of JAWPHD010009419.1, from coordinate 44,284 downwards.
TATATAGTAAAAACTTGTAGCGACTACTCCTCTGAAACTACTTGGCGGATTGTCATGAAACTTTACAGGAATGTTGCTCTTGATGTCTTATTGATCCTAGAAAAATTTCAGGTCGGCCAGAAATTCAAGATGGCCGTCACAGCTAAAAATAGATTTTTAAAAAATAAGTTTGTAGCGACTACTTCTTGAAAACTATAAGTGATATTGATATGGGACTTTTTCTAAAATGATCAGCATGACATGATGTAGATCCTTGTGGAAAATTATTTTGATTCGACATTAAACATGGCTGCCAGTGGCCATCTTTGGTTACATAGAGTTATATAGTAAAAACTTGTAGCGACTACTCCTCTGAAACTACTTGACGGATGTTCATGAAACTTCACAGGAATGTTGCTCTTGATGTCTAGTTGATCCTAGAAAAATTTCAGGTCGGCCGGAATTCAAGATGGCCGCCACAGCTAAAAATAGATTTAAAATAAATAAGTTTGTAGCGACTTCTTCTTGAAAACTATAAGTGATATTGATATGGGACTTTTTCTAAAATGATCAGCATGACATGATGTTGATCCTAGTCAAAAATCGTTTTGATTCAACGTTAAACATGGCTGCCAGCAGCCATCTTTGTTTACATAGAGTTATATAGTAAATACTTGTAGCGACTACTTCTCTGAAACTACTTGGCGGATTGTCATGAAACTTTACAGGAATGTTGCTCTTGATGTCTAATTGATCCTAGAAAAATTTCAGGTCGGCCGGAAATTCAAGATGGCCGTCACAGCTAAAAATAGATTTTTAGCTCTACTGATCAGAGATCAGCAGAGCTTATGCCGTGGTGCGGCGTCCGTCGTCCGTCTGTCCGTCTGGCCGTCTGTCCGTCTGTCCGTAAACTTTTATTTGTAGCGACTTCACAGCTGAAACTACTGGATGGATATTCATGAAACTTTACAGAAATGTTGCCCATAAAGTCTAGTTGATCCTAGCAAAAATTCATGTTGATGTGAAATCCAAGATGGCCGCCAAAGCTAAAAATAGAGTTTTAAAATACAAGTTTGTAGCGACTTCTTCTTGAAAACTATAAGTGATATTGATATGGGACTTTTTCTAAAATGATCAGCATGACATGATGTTGATCCTAGTCAAAAATCGTTTTGATTCAACGTTAAACATGGCTGCCAGCGGCCATCTTTGTTTACATAGAGTTATATAGTAAAAACTTGTAGCGACTACTTCTCTGAAACTACTTGGCGGATTGTCATGAAACTTTACAGGAATGTTGCTCTTGATGTCTAATTGATCCTAGAAAAATTTCAGGTCGGCCGGAAATTCAAGATGGCCGTCCCAGCTAAAAATAGATTTTTAAAAAATAAGTTTGTAGCGACTACTTCTTGAAAACTATAAGTGATATTGATATGGGACTTTTTCTAAAATGATCAGCATTACATGATGTTGATCCTAGTCAAAAATCGTTTTGATTCAACGTTAAACATGGCTGCCAGCGGCCATCTTTGTTTACATAGAGTTATATAGTAAAAACTTGTAGCGACTACTCCTCTGAAACTACTTGGCGGATTGTCATGAAACTTTACAGGAATGTTGCTCTTGATGTCTAATTGATCCTATCAAAATTTCAGGTCGGCCGGAAATTCAAGATGGCCGTCACAGCTAAAAATAGATTTTTAAAAAATAAGTTTGTAGCGACTACTTCTTGAAAACTATAAGTGATATTGATATGGGACTTTTTCTAAAATGATCAGCATGACATGATGTAGATCCTTGTGGAAAATTATTTTGATTCGACGTTAAACATGGCTGCCAGTGGCCATCTTTGGTTACATAGAGTTATATAGTAAAAAATTGTAGCGACTACTCCTCTGAAACTACTTGACGGATGTTCATGAAACTTGACAGTAATGTTGCTCTTGATGTCTAGTTGATCCTAGAAAAATTTCAGGTCGGCCGGAAATTCAAGATGGCCGCCACAGCTAAAAATAGATTTAAAATAAATAAGTTTGTAGCGACTACTTCTTCAAAACAATAAGAGATATTGATATGGGACTTTTTCTAAAATGATCAGTATGACATGATGTTGGTCCTTGTCGAAAATCGTTTTGATTTGACCTTAAACATGGCTGCTTTGTTTACATAGAGTTATATAATGAAAACTTGTAGCAACTACTTCTTTGAAACTACCTGACGGATTTTCATGAAACTTCACAGGAATGTTGCTCTTAATGTCTTATTGATCTTAGCAAAATTTCAGGTCGGCCGGAAATTCAAGATGGCCGCCACGGTTAAAAATAGATTTTCAAAAAACAAGTCTGTAGCGACTACTTCCTGAAATCAAAATCAATCAGTAGAGCTTCAAGGTCATTGACCTCTTGTTAAAAAATAAGTTTGTAGCGACTACTTCTTGAAAACTATAAGTGATATTGATATGGGACTTTTTCTAAAATGATCAGCATTACATGATGTTGATCCTAGTCAAAAATTGTTTTGATTCAACGTTAAACATGGCTGCCAGCGGCCATCTTTGTTTACATAGAGTTATATAGTAAAAACTTGTAGCGACTACTCCTCTGAAACTACTTGGCGGATTGTCATGAAACTTCACAGGAATGTTGCTCTTGATGTCTTATTGATCCTAGAAAAATTTCAGGTCGGCCAGAAATTCAAGATGGCCGTCACAGCTAAAAATAGATTTTTAAAAAATAAGTTTGTAGCGACTACTTCTTGAAAACTATAAGTGATATTGATATGGGACTTTTTCTAAAATGATCAGCATGACATGATGTAGATCCTTGTGGAAAATTATTTTGATTCGACGTTAAACATGGCTGCCAGTGGCCATCTTTGGTTACATAGAGTTATATAGTAAAAACTTGTAGCGACTACTCCTCTGAAACTACTTGACGGATGTTCATGAAACTTCACAGGAATGTTGCTCTTGATGTCTAGTTGATCCTAGAAAAATTTCAGGTCGGCCGGAAATTCAAGATGGCCGCCACAGCTAAAAATAGATTTAAAATAAATAAGTTTGTAGCGACTACTTCTTCAAAACAATAAGAGATATTGATATGGGACTTTTTCTAAAATGATCAGTATGACATGATGTTGGTCCTTGTCGAAAATCGTTTTGATTTGACCTTAAACATGGCTGCTTTGTTTACATAGAGTTATATAATGAAAACTTGTAGCGACTACTTCTTTGAAACTACCTGACGGATTTTCATGAAACTTCACAGGAATGTTGCTCTTAATGTGTTATTGATCTAAGCAAAATTTCAGGTCGGCCGGAAATTCAAGATGGCCACCACGATTAAAAATAGATTTTCAAAAAACAAGTCTGTAGTCCTACTTCCTGAAATCAAAATCAATCAGTAGAGCTTCAAGGTCATTGACCTCTTGTTAAAAAATAAGTTTGTAGCGACTACTTCTTGAAAACTATAAGTGATATTGATATGGGACTTTTTCTAAAATGATCAGCATAACATGATGTTGATCCTAGTCAAAAATTGTTTTGATTCAACGTTAAACATGGCTGCCAGCGGCCATCTTTGTTTACATAGAGTTATATAGTAAAAACTTGTAGCGACTACTCCTCTGAAACTATTTGGCGGATTGTCATGAAACTTTACAGGAATGTTGCTCTTGATGTCTTATTGATCCTAGAAAAATTTCAGGTCGGCCAGAAATTCAAGATGGCCGTCACAGCTAAAAATAGATTTTTAAAAAATAAGTTTGTAGCGACTACTTCTTGAAAACTATAAGTGATATTGATATGGGACTTTTTCTAAAATGATCAGCATGACATGATGTAGATCCTTGTGGAAAATTATTTTGATTCGACATTAAACATGGCTGCCAGTGGCCATCTTTGGTTACATAGAGTTATATAGTAAAAACTTGTAGCGACTACTCCTCTGAAACTACTTGACGGATGTTCATGAAACTTCACAGGAATGTTGCTCTTGATGTCTAGTTGATCCTAGAAAAATTTCAGGTCGGCCGGAATTCAAGATGGCCGCCACAGCTAAAAATAGATTTAAAATAAATAAGTTTGTAGCGACTTCTTCTTGAAAACTATAAGTGATATTGATATGGGACTTTTTCTAAAATGATCAGCATGACATGATGTTGATCCTAGTCAAAAATCGTTTTGATTCAACGTTAAACATGGCTGCCAGCAGCCATCTTTGTTTACATAGAGTTATATAGTAAATACTTGTAGCGACTACTTCTCTGAAACTACTTGGCGGATTGTCATGAAACTTTACAGGAATGTTGCTCTTGATGTCTAATTGATCCTAGAAAAATTTCAGGTCGGCCGGAAATTCAAGATGGCCGTCACAGCTAAAAATAGATTTTTAGCTCTACTGATCAGAGATCAGCAGAGCTTATGCCGTGGTGCGGCGTCCGTCGTCCGTCTGTCCGTCTGGCCGTCTGTCCGTCTCTCCGTAAACTTTTATTTGTAGCGACTTCACAGCTGAAACTACTGGATGGATATTCATGAAACTTTACAGAAATGTTGCCCATAAAGTCTAGTTGATCCTACCAAAAATTCATGTTGATGTGAAATCCAAGATGGCCGCCAAAGCTAAAAATAGAGTTTTAAAATACAAGTTTGTAGCGACTTCTTCTTGAAAACTATAAGTGATATTGATATGGGACTTTTTCTAAAATGATCAGCATGACATGATGTTGATCCTAGTCAAAAATCGTTTTGATTCAACGTTAAACATGGCTGCCAGCGGCCATCTTTGTTTACATAGAGTTATATAGTAAAAACTTGTAGCGACTACTTCTCTGAAACTACTTGGCGGATTGTCATGAAACTTTACAGGAATGTTGCTCTTGATGTCTAATTGATCCTAGAAAAATTTCAGGTCGGCCGGAAATTCAAGATGGCCGTCACAGCTAAAAATAGATTTTTAAAAAATAAGTTTGTAGCGACTACTTCTTGAAAACTATAAGTGATATTGATATGGGACTTTTTCTAAAATGATCAGCATTACATGATGTTGATCCTAGTCAAAAATCGTTTTGATTCAACGTTAAACATGGCTGCCAGCGGCCATCTTTGTTTACATAGAGTTATATAGTAAAAACTTGTAGCGACTACTCCTCTGAAACTACTTGGCGGATTGTCATGAAACTTTACAGGAATGTTGCTCTTGATGTCTAATTGATCCTATCAAAATTTCAGGTCGGCCGGAAATTCAAGATGGCCGTCACAGCTAAAAATAGATTTTTAAAAAATAAGTTTGTAGCGACTACTTCTTGAAAACTATAAGTGATATTGATATGGGACTTTTTCTAAAATGATCAGCATGACATGATGTAGATCCTTGTGGAAAATTATTTTGATTCGACGTTAAACATGGCTGCCAGTGGCCATCTTTGGTTACATAGAGTTATATAGTAAAAAATTGTAGCGACTACTCCTCTGAAACTACTTGACGGATGTTCATGAAACTTGACAGTAATGTTGCTCTTGATGTCTAGTTGATCCTAGAAAAATTTCAGGTCGGCCGGAAATTTAAGATGGCCGCCACAGCTAAAAATAGATTTAAAATAAATAAGTTTGTAGCGACTACTTCTTCAAAACAATAAGAGATATTGATATGGGACTTTTTCTAAAATGATCAGTATGACATGATGTTGGTCCTTGTCGAAAATCGTTTTGATTTGACCTTAAACATGGCTGCTTTGTTTACATAGAGTTATATAATGAAAACTTGTAGCAACTACTTCTTTGAAACTACCTGACGGATTTTCATGAAACTTCACAGGAATGTTGCTCTTAATGTCTTATTGATCTTAGCAAAATTTCAGGTCGGCCGGAAATTCAAGATGGCCGCCACGGTTAAAAATAGATTTTCAAAAAACAAGTCTGTAGCGACTACTTCCTGAAATCAAAATCAATCAGTAGAGCTTCAAGGTCATTGACCTCTTGTTAAAAAATAAGTTTGTAGCGACTACTTCTTGAAAACTATAAGTGATATTGATATGGGACTTTTTCTAAAATGATCAGCATTACATGATGTTGATCCTAGTCAAAAATTGTTTTGATTCAACGTTAAACATGGCTGCCAGCGGCCATCTTTGTTTACATAGAGTTATATAGTAAAAACTTGTAGCGACTACTCCTCTGAAACTACTTGGCGGATTGTCATGAAACTTCACAGGAATGTTGCTCTTGATGTCTTATTGATCCTAGAAAAATTTCAGGTCGGCCAGAAATTCAAGATGGCCGTCACAGCTAAAAATAGATTTTTAAAAAATAAGTTTGTAGCGACTACTTCTTGAAAACTATAAGTGATATTGATATGGGACTTTTTCTAAAATGATCAGCATGACATGATGTAGATCCTTGTGGAAAATTATTTTGATTCGACGTTAAACATGGCTGCCAGTGGCCATCTTTGGTTACATAGAGTTATATAGTAAAAACTTGTAGCGACTACTCCTCTGAAACTACTTGACGGATGTTCATGAAACTTCACAGGAATGTTGCTCTTGATGTCTAGTTGATCCTAGAAAAATTTCAGGTCGGCCGGAAATTCAAGATGGCCGCCACAGCTAAAAATAGATTTAAAATAAATAAGTTTGTAGCGACTACTTCTTCAAAACAATAAGAGATATTGATATGGGACTTTTTCTAAAATGATCAGTATGACATGATGTTGGTCCTTGTCGAAAATCGTTTTGATTTGACCTTAAACATGGCTGCTTTGTTTACATAGAGTTATATAATGAAAACTTGTAGCGACTACTTCTTTGAAACTACCTGACGGATTTTCATGAAACTTCACAGGAATGTTGCTCTTAATGTGTTATTGATCTAAGCAAAATTTCAGGTCGGCCGGAAATTCAAGATGGCCGCCACGGTTAAAAATAGATTTTCAAAAAACAAGTCTGTAGGGACTACTTCCTGAAATCAAAATCAATCAGTAGAGCTTCAAGGTCATTGACCTCTTGTTAAAAAATAAGTTTGTAGCGACTACTTCTTGAAAACTATAAGTGATATTGATATGGGACTTTTTCTAAAATGATCAGCATTACATGATGGATCCTAGTCAAAAATTGTTTTGATTCAACGTTAAACATGGCTGCCAGCGGCCATCTTTGTTTACATAGAGTTATATAGTAAAAACTTGTAGCGACTACTCCTCTGAAACTATTTGGCGGATTGTCATGAAACTTTACAGGAATGTTGCTCTTGATGTCTTATTGATCCTAGAAAATTTCAGGTCGGCCAGAAATTCAAGATGGCCGTCACAGCTAAAAATAGATTTTTAAAAAATAAGTTTGTAGCGACTACTTCTTGAAAACTATAAGTGATATTGATATGGGACTTTTTCTAAAATGATCAGCATGACATGATGTAGATCCTTGTGGAAAATTATTTTGATTCGACGTTAAGCATGGCTGCCAGTGGCCATCTTTGGTTACATAGAGTTATATAGTAAAAACTTGTAGCGACTACTCCTCTGAAACTACTTGACGGATGTTCATGAAACTTCACAGGAATGTTGCTCTTGATGTCTAGTTGATCCTAGAAAAATTTCAGGTCGGCCGGAAATTCAAGATGGCCGCCACAGCTAAAAATAGATTTAAAATAAATAAGTTTGTAGCGACTACTTCTTCAAAACAATAAGAGATATTGATATGGGACTTTTTCTAAAATGATCAGTATGACATGATGTTGGTCCTTGTCGAAAATCGTTTTGATTTGACCTTAAACATGGCTGCTTTGTTTACATAGAGTTATATAATGAAAACTTGTAGCGACTACTTCTTTGAAACTACCTGACGGATTTTCATGAAACTTCACAGGAATGTTGCTCTTAATGTCTTATTGATCTTATCAAAATTTCAGGTCGGCCGGAAATTCAAGATGGCCGCCACGGTTAAAAGTAGATTTTCAAAAAACAAGTCTGTAGGGACTACTTCCTGAAATCAAAATCAATCAGTAGAGCTTCAAGGTCATTGACCTCTTGTTTAAAAGGGCTCCCACCTCAAAATGATCCAATGGCATTTAACTCGGCTGGACATTCTGAAGTCGTCAGTATCAATTCACTTAGAATTGCTCAAGGGCACGATTCACATTTGAGGCCTCTCTGAAAAACAACATCAATCCAATGTCAATGATCAAACAGACAGAGTTTATCCTTTGTTATACATAATGTAACATATTTATAAAGGAAAACTCAAAACTCTACTAACTGTCATGGATATATATGTACACATATGTGTATGTAGATCTATGTTACTGTACATAAATACTAATCTGACATGTCAATGGCTGTTTACATTATTTCGATGGTAGTTGTATCGAGTATGTATTCACGAATGTGCGAGGAAATGGGGATAACATAACGATAAAGAGACAACGCTAACAATTTACATTCATGAATCTGAGGGGTGGGGGTGGAGGGGGTTTCTAGTTTCCTTACCCCCTCCTTGTTTTCGGTATTCAAGCTCCATCTACCCACCCCCATCCTCCCCACATCAACCGTACTTGGGTGGGCGGGGGTGCGGGGGACATTGATAGCATTTCTACTAGTAATTGTTTTATTCCACGAAACGTTCTACAGTTTACAGTACATCCAGTTACTGGAAAGATCGGAGTACACGAAAAATATAAACTTTCTATTATACAGTATACGCCACTTTTTTAGGCACTATATTTGGCTTATGTCTAAATATGTACGATCTAAAAGTGGTTTGTACTGTTTATTAACAAACACATTTTAATGATAAAACAAATACCTTGATCATGGACCTCTAGCAGCAGACAGTAATCCCAAATCCAATTTGACCAACATGTCAATTTCACGTGTCAAGTTATGTCACGGTGACCTGTCAGTCACCAACACTGCATCGTGTTGACACATAATGGGACGTTGTTTCGTCCGGTAAGATATTAGTTTTTACATAATCTATGGTATGAAACACTGTACGCGTGTTGTTAGACTCCATAGGTACCCGTAGTGCTCGCCGAGGTAGCGCGCCCAATTTCGGGTGTAAAAAAATGGCGTCTGTTTTAATTGAAAATTCGTAAAATAGTCCGTAAAATACAAAGAAATAGTCCATGTTCGCGGAGTTAAAATGCGAACAGAACTGGTATGTTATAGGTCCGTGGCGTTCCTACTGTATTGTCGAAGTTCGAAAACTAGACAGATAAGCAGGGTTCGACACTAACGCTAGTCCGCTAGTCCTGTGCCCACCTGTTTTCAGGAGGACTACCTAAACGTGAAAGTTGGCTAGTCCGTTGGACTAGTAATTTTTCGAGCATTATGGCCATAAAATATACATTCCTAATATAGGGCCGGGGTCACTCGATTAGTAAAACTTTGCTATGATTTGGCCGACTTTGTTTTTCTATCCATGTGGGGCGAACGTAATTTTCGGGTCATTTTCAGCAATTTCAAATGTGATTAACTGCATAATTAACAAAACCCTCTAAAATACACAATCAGCGCGTGTTTCATCTTATTGTACCTTATTTAATCCCATTATCATTAAATAACAAACCGACTCTTATCTAATCAGGGCAATAGCCTAATTATCGATCAGGTCATAGACCACTATTGCATTTTCCATAGACTTACTGTTTAATGTTTTCCCATCTGACATGCAAACAAAAAACCCAGGCTTACTGTTGCTTACCCTGTTACACAGATGAAGCTTAGATGCATGTAAACAGGAACTTCGTGTTAGGGGTTGACCTATTTTTAGTGCCACCTCTAATGTCCAAAGGACATGACCCTACAATTTGAGGGAATCCCCAAATAAATTTATTTAAATCACCCTCTTTCCTTTTTATTCTGCTATATCATAGAGCTGAATCATACAAATGAAAGCTATGTTAAATAATAATCAGAAATAAATAACAAATTCAAGTTAACCTAATTGAATTTCCCACCTAGTCTATCATCCAATCAAAATAAGGCTTATGTATGCATTAGACATTGGGGTTACCATATACTTTTTCCGCCAATCAGACCGGTTTTTGCAATAGGGTACTATCACCATCATTATCAGTTTGCCTGAGGCAAGATGTAAATATAACCGCCATGTTTGCTCGTTATTCGATCACGTGATTAGATCATGTGCGCATTCTATTCAAGTAAACCAATCAAAGCCGTCGTATTTTTCCGTTTGGTGAATAATTAAAAAACGTACTACAAACTACTGCGCACGGGCGGGGTTATGATTCGATGAGATAATTTGAAACTGATTTCTCCTGCGAGAAATTAATTTAAAAGGCGGGTTATAATTATATGATTGACATCGGCACAGTTGTAAAGAATCTTTGCGGCGGGCGTCAATAAGCAAAAGCGCAAACTTCTATTGCGTGTTTTACTGACGGCTATTAAATTATGAAATAAAGAAATGAGTTTGGTATAAAGCGAGTTTGTGATTGCTTTATAGACGAGAGAAATCAATGGAAATGTATTGAATCCTACGATTAGTCATAGCCATCAGTAACTTGTCTATGGATTAGGTAATGATTTTGTGTTTTGTTACTCAATGCGGGTATGACTGAAAAATAAGTTTTGGGTAATTGTCGAATAATTTGTATTGTTCAATAAAAATGAAACGAAGACCAGAATAATATTGCATTCGGTTAACATGTGTCAAGTTGGTTAGGGTTGAAAATGCATCTAAATCTGATGAAAGCCTGCCTGGGGAGAAACCGAAAAAATAAAGATTTACGATTTCAGTTGGTATCTTCAAGACGAAAAGGGTTTTTGGCACTGTTCCCTTTGAAGTTTGTCTCCTGTTATACACCTGTTGTGTTTTTTTTGTTGCTAAATACACCGTTTTTAGGAAGGACCATCTAGTTCTCAGGAGGACTACTAGTTTTTTAAAGTCACTAGTCCTCCGGACTACCCGTTTAAAAAAGTTAGTGTCGAACCCTGATAAGACCAGTCACTGAGAAGTTATGGCTCTTGATTTAGTTAAAAATGCTATATTTTGCCTTGTTAATACGGTAGAGTCTTCACTTTACCAAACTTTATCAGATTCTTTAGTTATGGACCTTGATTTAGTTAAAAATGCTGTATTCTGCCTAAACTTTCAAAAAAAATGTAAATTGCAGTCACTCGCTTTATTGATGTTATTATTTAAGAGCCATGTTAGCTAGTAGAGCGTCCTCTTGTTTAACTCTCCACCAAGTCAAGTTGTGTAGAATTAAGTAAATGTTGATATTATTCTCCTTCCCATTAAAGACCTAATACAAGTCTGTTGTATTTGGGGGTACCCATATTTTCATAGATAGTAATCGACTGCTAGGCATAGTTCTGCATGAGGAAAATGTGTTGCTCTCAGATTTATGACTGGTTCTGAGGCCTGTCCATACAATATAACTGCTTATATTTTCCCCCAGACGTAATTAAAAATTCATATCATTGAATTTTTGATGTAAAAGTTTTTTGAAATAAGACGAGTATGCGCATAAGAATCTAATAATATTATAAAAGACAAGTTAATTGTTTTAATTTCTCATACAATCTTTATTAAAATGGTCTCCAAATCTGTGCTTGATACAATGAATTTTCCATCTTCTCCAAATGTTAATTCTATATTTGAAAGTTACTTCTTTCAAAATATTCTCCATATTTTCGTTCCAATGACAAATTGCCAAGTTACTTCTGAACCATTAGCCTGCTCGCGGGCTGATCGGGGTTTACAATGTCCAGCTGCTCATCAGTCATTTTTCCAAAACACCCCTTTGTTACATAAATGGAATGGTCTAAATTTAAAGAAAGGACAGTCCATTATACATTCATAGCGGGCTAAAGGTTACAGCATTATGCTGATCGCCCAAGTACCAATGCGTTTATCATGGAACCTATTCAAGATGTAGTATACAACACTGCAATCTCACAAACACACTGTCACACGCCGCATATGTGAATGTGGAAACGTGGCTTCATTGTAAATGGAGTGTGTACTATAGAATTTGCAGCAACTCTGCAGTTTTGCAGGTAAAAAGGTTCTAGGCCCATTCTCCATATTTTATCTTGATGTAAATGGAGGATGAGCCTGTAAATGGCATGTTCATTCCTGTTAGGCGCCATATAACCTTTCATGTGTTGGTGCGCCTTAAAACCCAATTCAGTTCAATTCCGAAAGAAGACCACTGCAAAAAAAGGCGACACTGCATGGCACCGAAGAGAATCGTACCGGACTGCATTATCAACCATTGCAGACAGTGGTTTCCAAATGTACATAAACAACCATGTATGGGACATAAATGGAATTAGTTCATCTTAAAAATAGCAGTTGTTAATTGGAGTGTTCCCTTTATGAAAAGTAAAGAATAGTTGATACTAGAAAAGTTACCAAATTTCAAACGACATCTCCGAAACCACTTATTCCATTGTTGTGAAATACCATGAATATGTTGCTTGAGTTGGCCTCTATCAAGTTTGTGTTTTTCGTTATTGTCGAAATGGCCACCACGTCAACCCAAAGTTGCCCCGTGTGGTTCCCGGGGGCCCCCGTTTGGTCGTGAGGCAAAGAATAGGGCCACTGCAGATCCCTTTGGAGGGATAGGCAGAGGGATAGAATCCCCCCAAATTCATGTTCATTTTATCATTTTTTGTTCATGTTCATTAAAGGTCTTCATCATGATCCCTGCATTGTTTCAGGTGCTATCTCGCTGGCATCAAAAGAACAGTGGCAGAAAAACAATAAACGTGGCTCCAGCGTAAATGGAGTTTCTACGATAGAATTTGCAGCAACTCTGCAGTTCAGGGTGAGAAGGTTCTAGGCCCATTTTCCATATTTTATCTCGATGTACATGGAAGATGAGCCTGGCATGTTCATGCCTGTTGAACATGCCTGTTAGGCGCCATATAACCTTTTCATGTGTTGGTGCGCCTTAAAACCCAATTCATTCAATCAACCCAAAGTTTACATAGAGTTATATAGGAAAAGCCTAAAAATGACATCTTCTCTGAAACCGGTTGAAGGATTTTGATGAAACTTAATCACAATGATTTTTGGGATAGTCCTCCTCAGATTTGTGTTTTTCTCCAACAGGGGGATGGTTACAAAGGCTAATGAGGTTATTGTTGAATTTATGTTTGATCTCGTTTCTGTGTGAATTACCGATAGCTAAACTGTTTTTGTTTTTGAGTCGCCATGCGTGAGCAAGGCTGACTCTTTGGAGTCATGTATACTGTAATTTCTGAAGTTGGACTTTTTGGTTGAGGAGCTTTACGCAGTTCAAGAATGTAGTCCCCTTTAACTGCCGCAAATACAACTTAATTTGATAAGGTGACTGACATGAACGTTATGTATACCGAATAATATAACTACTGATTGTGAAATAATTGTAATTGTATACAGCATAAACGTGTCTTTTTTGTAGATGTACCGAAATATTATGCACATTAATACACCAGTTTTTGGACGAGGAGCTTGACGCACTTCGAGAATGCACTTCAAGAATGTAGTTCCTTTAATTTCATAAGGTGACTGACCTGAACGTTATATATAACGAATAATATAACTACTGATTGTGAATAATTGTCATTGTATACAGTATATACATGTCTTTTTTGAAAATGTACCGAAATACTATGCGCAATAATACACGTATAAATATTTAATGAATGGAAAGTTTCAATAGCATAGTTAGCTGGATGTTGGAACATCTCATTAATATTAATTCATTTCATTCGATAGTGCAGCAGAAACTCGATAATTATCCATTCATTCAGAACCATTAATTTGAAAATGAACAATCATTGACGAAAAATAGGCAATCAGTTAACACATTTTCCGTCCCAATTTCTAAACCAGTAAGCTAAACATGCCGCTCATGCGTGGCCTACAGCGTGACCTAGATAATGAGCTTTACCGTCAAATTGGGAACTAAATGTCCGTAAATATTGTAGTTATTGTGCCTAGTACTTTGAGAAAGTTGATGAAAAGAATTTGTCAAGAAGTGCTCATTTCTACTACCAACAACAACAAGGTAAACAAATCAAATAGTTTAAAGGGACACAGTCACGGCAATCTTTGCATTACGGTAAAAAGAAGAAAAATCCAAATGTTTCGGCATTTACCCATATAGTGTTTATTTCCTTGCTGGAATTCAATAAAAAATAATTATCTCACAGTGTATCAACAGGAAATCTGTTGGAACATACACTCGAAGACCAAAACCGACGCGGTTGCAAAAGATAATTCCGTCTCAAGCATTTTTCGAAAATTAGAAAAAATATTTTTTTCGATGTTGTGTGCCCAGATACTTCATCCCATTGGTGGAATGTTATGCAGAACAATTTAAATAAAGGATGAAACCGTGCTTTTTAATAAAAAACGAGGCCTTTGAAAAATTAATTCCTTTCGTACCCAGGTCATTCGACCTTATTGTGGCTTTTGCTCATCTTGTCTCTAACAAGCTTTTACCATGTTTTAGACATGCTGTAAATAAAGCGAATGCTATTGTGTTTTACTGCTCTTCACCACTTATTAAATAAGTTGATGTATTTATAATCAGAAGGAAATGCAATATACCGGATACTGACCATACTTCTTTGTTTGTTTACAGTTCATATATTTTTATTGATATATTTTTTACTGCTTTAATTGTTGATTAACTTTGCAATAACTTTTAACCTTTCGTTTTCTTGTAGAAGGATTTATATAGCTCAACTTCTCTTTCTAATTATTTTCTTTGTTTTCCTTAATATATACAACAAAATTACAAGATATTCTACAGTTAACAGTATATGTTTATCTACCAGTTATATTGATTTCTGTTTACAATTTGCATACTCCAAGTACTCGCAATTAAAATAAAAACTTGAACAACAGAACTACATATCTGTTTCTTTCATACCACCCTGATGTCTATAGATACAAAGACAAAATGCTTCCTTGCTGGCATAATGATGAAACACTAAATTTGTTAATTCTGTCAGGAATATATCATCTTGTCAGAATGTTCGTCTTACAATTTTCTACTTGAACATAAAACCAGCAGGCCCCGTGTGGTTTCGGGGCAAAGAATTGATGTCTATAGATACAAAGACAAAATGCTTCCTTGCTGGCATAATGATGAAACACTAAATTCAATATCTCTGTCTCCTAGGAATATATCATCTTGTCAAAATGAACAGTCTTACAATTTTCTACTTGGACATAAAACCACCAGGCCCCGTGTGGTTTCGGGGCAAAGAATAGCACCACTGCAGATCATGTTGGAGGGAAAGGCAGAGGGGTAGAACCCCACTCCCTCCCCCCACCCCCCAAATTCATGTTCACTTTATCATTTTTTGTTCATGCTCATTAAAGGTCTTCATCATGACCCCCGCATTGGTTCAGGTGCCATCTCGCTCAAATCACTAGAGCAGTGGCAGAAAAAAAGTAAACGTGGCTACAATATAAATGGAGTGTCTACAATAGAATTTGCAGCAACTCTGCAGTTCTGCAGGTGAGAAGGTTCTAGGCCCATTCTCCATATTTTATCTTGATGTACACGAGGATGAGCCAGGCATGTTCATTTCTGTTAGGCGCCATATAACCTTTCATGTGTTGGTGCGCCTTAAAACTCAATTCAATTCAATAAAACCAGCAGGTCAATCGATCTGTTTTATTTCCTTTGAACAAATGCTCGAGTGTCTGATTTATCAACAGTATTTCCGTTATGTACGCCAGTCAGTTAACCTAACCATGCTTTGCTGGGTTGAACCAATACAGACACAGATTCTTTACAAGTCCCTAACAACGCATGTATCAATTCACCTCGCTCACTCCAGTACAAAAACATCTCATGTTCTAAGCAGCAACATTTCATTTTAATACACCACACCTGTAAAATTTATCATAACCTTTTATAACCACACCAAGAAGACAGACACTGTTCAATCTTGGCGACTCTCAGGACCTTCAGTCCTTTGATTTTCAGTTTGATTTTCTGAAGAAGAAAAAGGCGGTCGCTAATTGATCATAAAATCGGTCTTTTGGTATGAAAATATGCGGTCGTTGGTCGCGTTAGACCGGTGATCACTTAATACAGTATCAATTAATAGCAGAACTCGTCGAGGGTGGGTGGGTGGGGTGGGGTGGGGGAGGGGCGGTAGTGGTCGCTTATGGCAGGTTGGCGCTTAAACCAGGGGGTCGGATGACAAGGTTTGACTGTATATGCGATTTATACTGCTTATCGAGGGTCGTAGGCCCGAGTGCAGTATAAATCGCATACGAGATAAATATGCTATAAATGTTTTGTACCTTAGCCATTTATCCAAGAACGCGCGTGCAAGAAGTTTTAGGGCATTGCAGTTTTCAGTAAACATAACAGCTCGATCCAATCAAGAAATAGCATTATCACGCAGCATGAGCATGACCCATGTTTGATTATTGCAGTCAATCGCCTTTGTATATTATTGGGCAAATGCAATGTCAAGGAGTGCTGTTTTGGTAATGGTTTAGTCGTTTTGATTGACAGGTTGTCAGTCTGCACGAAAAAGTTTTTAGCCTTATAGTCCTTCGGACTATCATGCTAAGAAAATGGTATAGTCCGAAAGGGAATTTCATAGTCCGAAACTAAAGAACCGACTTGTTGGAAAAGAAATTAGTTGGCAAGTTTTACAAAACAATTTATCATTTTCGTGGCTTAGCCACGGGCGCCCACTTAACCAATTGTTTTGCAAACAACTTACTCTTTTTCTTCATACTCAGGGTTCTCCCTAGAAATTTCTGAAGGCATGTTGTTTTTAGCTCTACTGATCAGAGATCAGCAGAGCTTATGCCGTGGTGCGGCGTCCGTCTGTCCGTCTGTCCGTCCGTCCGTCTGTCCGTAAACTTTTTTTTGTAGCGACTTCTCTGAAACTACTGAATGGATTTTCATGAAACTTTACAGAAATGTTTCCCATGAAGTCTAGTTGATCCTTGCAAAAATTCATGTTGATGTGAAATCCAAGATGGCCGCCAGATCTAAAAATAGGTTTTTAAAAAAACAAGTTTGTAGCGACTTCTTCATGAAAACTATAAGTGATATTGATATGGGACTTTTTCTAAAATGATCAGCATGCCATGATGTTGGTCATTTTCGAAAATCGTTATGATTCGACGTTAAACATGGCTGCCAGCGGCCATCTTTGTTTACATAGAGTTATATAATGAAAACTTGTAGCGACTACTTCTTTGAAACTACTTGACAGATTTTCATGAAACTTTACAGGAATGTTGCTCTTAATGTCTAATTGATCCTAGCAAAATTTCAGATCGGCCAGAAATTCAAGATGGCCGCCACAGCTAAAAATAGATTTTTAAAAAAGAAGTTTGTAGCGACTACGTCTTGAAAACTATAAGTGATATTGATATGGGACTTTTTGTAAAATGATCAGAGTCAAACATTATTTTGATTCGAAGTTAAACATGGCTGCCAGTGGCCATCTTTGTTTACATAAGAGTTATATGATGAAAACTTGTAGCGACTACTCCTCTGAAACTACTTGACGGATTTTCATGAAACTTCACAGGAATGTTGCTCTTGATGTCTAATTGATCCTAGCAAAATTTCAGGTCGGCCGGAAATTCAAGATGGCCGCCACGGCTAAAAACTAGTCTGTAGCGACTACTTTCTGAAATCAAAATCAATCAGTAGAGCTTCAAGGTCATTGACCTCTTGTTTCTTTTTTTCTCCAGGCTTAGCATTTTCATTCCACAATTTGAGAAAGTATGCCATGTTGAAAACAAATCTGCGTTGATTTCTGTAAAATCCGAACAGTCTCGGAATCGCTGTTGCTTACTAGGTTGACTAGGCCGAAACATTTTACGGAAACAAGCAATGTAAAAATCACGGTTACGAAAGTGCATACGGTTTCCTTGCAATCTGATTGGATATTCAATATCCCGAATTCAACATATCCCTCTAGGGAATAAATTACTAACGTTGTGTCTCGTTCGCGCAGACGCTCATAATTATCGATGGAAAAACACCAGCTTTTACACAATGATAGTCCGAAGCGTCTGATAACCTGATATTCACGGAATTTCCAGGTCAGATAAATAGTTTTAAAGATTTCTTATCTAATGGTCCGATCGGACTATGTAGCAGTTTGATAGTCCGTACGAAAAAGTTATAGCCTCGGGCTTGGACTATGCGTTTATTTCGCAGACTGGGTTGTGTGTAAATTACAACTACGTGCGCGTAAAATTGAGTAGACCATGGTATAACTGCCGAATCTGTCATTTATAACACAGCTGAAATATACCGGCATTTATAGCACGGTTTAGGCTCCGACCTTCAGGTTTATGACAATTATATCATAAGCAAGAACAAATGAAAACCATAAGTGCTATGGTACAAATAATGCTGTTCAGTCAAAGAGAACCAATATGCTCAGTATGTATCAAAATTATCAGTGGAAAAAGCATGCATACCAGTACATTAGCATGCTCTTCATTGCCAAAATAAGGTTAAAATCTAGGACGATATTAGGTATTAAGAGTTTGCTGAAACTCCATTTCTAGTGTGGTATTAGTCTATATGACAGTAGAAATCAAGATAATTTTTGTTTAATGGTGTTTTTAGCTCTACTGGCCGAAGGCCAGCAGATTATGGGATGCCGAGTTGTCTGTCGTCCGTCGTTAACTTTTGTCTTGTTAAGACGATAGGGCCTTCATTTTTCATCCGATCTTTGCCACACTTTAACAGGTTGTTAATAACAATAAAAGCTCGGATAAGTTCGAAAACCAGCCAGATCGGACCAGTAACAGCAGAGTTATGGCCCTTGATTTAGTTAAAAATGCTATATTGCTATATTTTGCCTCGTTAAGACGATAGGGCCTTCATTTTTCATCCCATCTTTACCAAACTTTACCACATTGTTAATATCAATGAAAGCTCAGACAAGTTCGAAAACCAGCCAGATCGGACCAGTAACAGAGGAGTTATGGTCCTTGATTTAGTTAAAAATGCTATATTGATATATATTGTCTCGGTAAGACGATAGGGCCTTCATTTTTGATCCTATCTTTACCAAACTTTCCACATTGTTAATATCAATGAAAGCTCGAACAAGTTTGAAAACCAGCTAGATCGGACTAGTAACAGCGGAGTTATGGCCATTGATATAGTTAAAAATGCTATATTTTGCCTCGTTAAGACGATAGGGGCTTCATTGTTCATCCGATTTTTAGCTCGAAGGCCAGCAGAGATTTTGGGATGGTGTGTTGTCCGTCGTCCGTCGTCCGTCCGTCGTCCGTTAACTTTTGCCTTGTGAACACTCTAGGGCCTTCATTATTAATCAAATCTTTTCGAAACTTTGCACATATTGTTAATATCAATGAAAGCTTGGACAAGTTCGAAAAACAGCCAAATCGGATCAGTAACACCGGAGTTATGGCCCTTGTTTTTTTCTCAAAATTGCTATTTTCTGCCTTGTGAAATGTTCTAGCACCTTCATTTATTATTTGATTGTTACTAAACTTGCACAGATTGTTAATACCAACTATAGCTTGGACAAGTTCGAAAATCAGCTGAATTGGTTCAGTAAGACCAGACTTCTGGCCCTTGTTTTTTCTGAATAATGCCATTTTCTGCCTTGTGAACAATCTAGCACCTTCATTATTAGCTCTACTGGCCCAAGGCCAGCAGAGCTTATGGGATGGCGAGTTGTCCGTCGTCCGTCCGTCGTCCGTCGTCCGTCGTTAACTTTTGTCTTGTTACCACAATAGGGCCTTCATTTTTCATCCGATCTTTACCAAACTTTAACAGGTTGTTAATATCAATAAAAGCTCGGATAAGTTCGAAAACCAGCCAGATCGGAATGATTTCACTGGAGTTATGGCCCTTGTTTTGCTGAAAAATGCCATATTAAGCCTTGTTAACACTCTAGCACCTTCATTTATTATTTGATCTTTACCAAACTTGCACATATTGTTAATATCAATGAAAGCTCGGACAAGTTCGAAAACCAGCCAAATCGGATCAGTAACACCTGAGTTATGGCCCTTGTTTTTTCTGAAAATTGCTATTTTCTGCCTTGTGAATGCTCTAGCACCTTCATCTATTATTTGATCTTTACCAAACTTGCACAGATTGTTAATATCAATGAAAGCTCAGACAAGTTCGAAAACCAGCCAAATCGGATCAGTAACACCGGAGTTATGGCCCTTGTTTTTTCTGAAAATTGTTATTTTCTGCCTTGTGAACGCTCTAGCACCTTCATTTATTATTTGATCGTTACCAAACTTGCACAGATTGTTAAAACGAATTATAGCTTGAACAAGTTCGAAAATCAGCTGAATTGGGTCAGTAACACCAGAGTTATGGCCATTGTTTTTTTCTGAAAAATGGCATTTTCTGCCTTGTGAACACTCTAGCACCTTCATTTATTATTTGATCTTTACCAAACTTGCACAGATTGTTAATATCAATGAAAGCTCGGACTAGTTCGAAAACCAGCCAGATCGGAATAATTTCACCAGAGTTATGGCCCTTGTTTTTTCTGAAAATTTCTATTTTCTGCCTTGTGAACGCTCTAGCACCTTCATTTATTATTTGATCGTTACCAAACTTGCACAGATTGTTAATACCAATTATAGCTTGAACAAGTTCGAAAATCAGCTGAATTGGGTCAGTAACACCAGAGTTATGGCCCTTGTTTTTTCTGGAAAATGGCATTTTCTGCCTTGTGAACACTCTAGCACCTTCATTTATTATTTGATCTTTACCAAACTTGCACAGATTGTTAATATCAATGAAAGCTAGGACAAGTTCAAAAACCAGCCAGATCGGAATAATTTCACCAGAGTTATGGCCCTTGTTTTTTCTGAAAATTTCTATTTTCTGCCTTGTGAACGCTCTAGCACCTTCATTTATTATTTGATCGTTACCAAACTTGCACAGATTGTTAATACCAATTATAGCTTGAACAAGTTCGAAAATCAGCTGAATTGGGTCAGTAACACCAGAGTTATGGCCCTTGTTTTTTCTGGAAAATGGCATTTTCTGCCTTGTGAACACTAGCACCTTCATGTATTATTTGATCTTTACCAAACTTGCACAGATTGTTAATTTCAATGAAAGCTCGAACAAGTTTGAAAACCAGTTAAATCGGATCATTAACACCGGAGTTCTGGCCCTTGTTTTTTTCTGAAAAATGCTATTTTCTGCCTTGTGAACACTCTAGGGCCTTCAATATTAATCGAATATTTACTTAACTTTGCCAGTGTCTTTATATCAATGAAAGCTCGAACAAGTTCAAAAACCGGCAAGATCGAAATAATTTCAACGGAGTTGTGGCCCTTGTTTTGCTGAAAAATGCCATATTAAGCCTTGTGAACACTCTAGGACCTTCATTTATTATTTGATCTTTACCAAACTTGCACAGATTGTTAATATCAATGAAAGCTAGGACAAGTTCGAAAACCAGTCACAGAGGAGTTAAGGCTCTTGATTTAGTTAAAAATGCTATATTTTGCCTTGTTAATACGGTAGGGCCTTCATTTTTCATCTGATCGTTACCAAACTTTACCAGATTCTTTAGTTATGGCCCTTGATTTAGTTAAAAAGCTGTTTTTTGCTCGAAACTAAGACAACATAAATAGCAGTCACTCGCTTCATTGATATTATAAGAGCCATGTTAGCAAGTAGAGCGTCCACAGGCCCTCTTGGGCCTCTTGTTTTTTTGATCTTTACCAAACTTTCACAGATTGTTAATATCAATGAAAGCTCGAACAAGTTCGAAAACCAGCTAAATCGGATCAGTAACACCGGAGTTATGGCCCTTGTTTTTTCTGAAAAATGCTATTTTCTGCCTTGTGAACACTCTAGGGCCTTCAATATTAATCGGATCTTTACTTAACTTTGCCAGTGTCTTTATATCAATGAAAGCTCGGACAAGTTCGAAAATCGGCAAGATTGAAATAATTTCACAGGAGTTGTGGCCCTTGTTTTGCTGAAAAATCCCATATTAAGCCTTGTGAACACTCTAGCACCTTCATTTATTATTTGATCTTTACCAAACTTGTAAAGATTGTTAATATCAATAAAAGCTCGGACAAGTTCGAAAACCAGCTAGATCGGACTATTAACAGTGGAGTTATTGCCCTTGATTTAGTTAAAAATGCTTTATTTTGCCTAGTTAAGACGATATGGGCTTCATTGTTCATCCGATCTTTACCAATCTATATCAGATTGTTAATATCAATGAAAGCTCAGACAAGTTCGAAAACCATTCATATCGGACCAGTAACAGCGGAGTTATGGCCCTTGATTTAGTTCAAAATACTATATTTTGCTTCGTTAAGACTATTTTTTATCCGATCTTTACCAAACTTGATCAGATTGTTAATGTCAATAAAAGCTCGGTCGAGTTTGAAAACCAGACAGATCGGACCAGTAACAGCAGAGTTATGGCCCTTGGTTTTGTTAAAAATGCTATAATTTGCCTCGTCTTACGATAGGGCCTTTATTTTGCATCTGATCTTTGCCAAACTTTACCAGATTTTATGACTTTCTTCTTTTTATATTATTATTTGAATTTTTGTTTTTGATTTTTTTTTACATTTTTTTTTTTTACTTTTTTTATTTTTTTTTTTAAAATAATGTTTTTTTACATTTTTTTTACATTTTTTTTTAGCTCTATGTTGGACCAGTCGGACAAGTAACAGGGGAGTTATGGCTCTTGATTTAGTTAAAAATGCTATATTTTGTCTCATTAATACGGTAGGGCCTTCATTTTTCATCTGATCTTTACCAAACTTTATCAGATTGTTAATATCACTGAAAGCTCGGACAAGTTCGAAAACCATTCATATCGGACCAGTGAAAGCGGAGTTATGGCCCTTGATTTTGTTCAAAATGCTATATTTTGCCTGGTTAAGATGATAGGGCCTTCATTTTTCATGCGATCTTTACCAAACTTTATCAGATTGTTAATGGCAATGAAAGCTCGGTCAAGTGCGAAAACCAGCCATATCGGACTAGTACCAGCAGAGTTAATGGCCCTTGATTTTGTTAAAAATGCTATAATTTGCCTCGTCATACGATAGGGCCTTTATTTTGCATCTGATCTTTGCTAAACTTTACCATATTTTATGACTTTCTTTTTTTATATTATTATTAGTTTTTATTTAAAAAAATTTTTTTTTTTTTTTTTTTTCTCGATTTTTTCTTTTTTCTTTTTTCTTTTCTTCAGTTGTTAGTTTTGTTTTTGTTTTTTTAGCTCTATGTTGGACCAGTCAGACCAGTAACAGAGAAGTTATGGCTCTTGATTTAGTTCAAAATGCTATGTTTTGCCTCGTTAATACGGTAAGGCCTTCATTTTTCATCTGATCTTTACCAAACTTTACCAGATTCTTAAGTGGCAGTCACTCGCTTCATTGATGTTATAAGAGCCATGTTAGCCAGTAGAGCGTCCACAGGCCCTCTTGGGCCTCTTGTTTCTGTTTTCTTTAGTTTTTATGCCGTGGTGCGGCGTCCGTCGTCCGTCTGTCCGTCTGTCCGTAAACTTTTTTTTGTAGCGACTTCTCCTCTGAAACTACTGAATGGATTTTCATGAAACTTTACAGAAATGTTGCCCATGAAGTCTAGTTGATGTGAAATCCAAGATGCCCGCCAGATCTAAAAATAGGTTTTTAAAAAACAAGTTTGTAGCGACTTCTTCATGAAAACTATAAGTGATATTGATATGGGACTTTTTCTAAAATGATCAGCATGACATGATGTTGGTCCTTGTCGAAAATCGTTTTGATTCGACGTTAAACATGGCTGCCAGCGGCCATCTTTGTTTACATAGAGTTATATAATGAAAACTTGTAGCAACTACTCCTCTGAAACTACTTGACGGATTTTCATGAAACTTCACAGGAATGTTGCTCTTGATGTCTAATTGATCCTAGCAAAATTTCAGGTCGGCCGGAAATTCAAGATGGCCGCCACGGCTAAAAATAAATTTTCAAAATACAAGTTTGTAGCGACTACTTCTTGAAAACTATAAGTGATATTGATATGGGACTTTTTCTAAAATGATCAGCATGACATGATGTTGGTCCTTGTCAAAAATCGTTTTGATTCAACGTTAAACATGGCTGCCAAAGGCCATCTTTGTTTACATACAGTTATATAGTAAAAACTTGTAGCGACTACTCCTTTAAAACTACTTGACAGATTTTCATGAAACTTTACAGGAATATTGCTCTTAATGTCTAATTGATCCTAGCAAAATTTCAGATCGGCCAGAAATTCGAGATGGCCGCCACAGCTAAAAATAGATTTTTAAAAAAGAAGTTTGTATCGACTACATCTTGAAAACTAAAAGTGATATTGATATGGGACTTTTTGTAAAATGATCAGCATGACATGATGGTTATAAGATTCAAACATTATTTTGATTCGACGTTAAACATGGCTGCCATTGGCCATCTTTGTTTACATAGAGTTATATAATGAAAACTTGTAGCGACTACTCCTATGAAACTACTTGACGGATTTTCATGAAACTTCACAGGAATGTTGCTCTTGATGTCTAATTGATCCCAGCAAAATTTCAGGTCGCCCGGAAATTCAAGATGGCTGCCATGGCTCAAAAAAGATTTTCAAAATACAAGTTTGTAGCGACTACTACTTGAAAACTATAAGTGATATTGATATTGGACTTTTTGTAAAATGATCAGCATGACATGATGTTGGTCCTTGTCAAAAATTGTTTTGATTCAACGTTAAACATGGCTGCCAGCAGCCATCTTTGTTTACATAGAGTTATATAGTAAAAACTTGTAGCGACTAATCCTTTGAAACTACTTGGCAGATTTTCATGAAACTTTATAGGAATATTGCTCTTAATGTTTATTGGTCCTAGCAAAATTTCAGATCGGCCAGAAATTCAAGATGGCCGCCACAGCTAAAATTAAGATTTTTTAAAAAGGAAGTTTGTAGCGACTACGTCTTGAAAACTATGAGTGATATTGATATGGGACTTTTTGTAAAATGATCAGCATGACATGATGGTTATCAGAGTCAAAATTATTTTGATTCGACGTTAAACATGGCTGTCAGCGGCCATCTTTGTTTACATAGAGTTATATAATGAAAACTTGTAGCGACTATTCCTGTGAAACTACTCGACGGATTTTCATGAAACTTCACAGGAGTGTTGCTCTTGATGTCTAATTGATCCTAGCAAAATTTCAGGTCGGCCGGAAATTCAAGATGGCCGCCACGGCTAAAACTAATTTTTAGCTCAACTGATCAGAGATCAGCGGAGCTTATGCCGTGGTGCGGTGTCCGTCGTCCGTCCGTCTGTCCGTCTGTCTGTCCGTAAACTTTTATTTGTAGCGACTTCACAGCTGAAACTACTGGATGGATATTCATGAAACTTTACAGAAATGTTGCCCATAAAGTCTAGTTGATCCTAGCAAAAATTCATGTTGATGTGAAATCCAAGATGGCCGCCAAAGCTAAAAATAGAGTTTTAAAATACAAGTTTGTAGCGACTTCTTCTTGAAAACTATAAGTGATATTGATATGGGACTTTTTCTAAAATGATCAGCATGACATGATGTTGATCCTAGTCAAAAATCGTTTTGATTCAACGTTAAACATGGCTGCCAGCGGCCATCTTTGTTTACATAGAGTTATATAGTAAAAACTTGTAGCGACTACTTCTCTGAAACTACTTGGCGGATTGTCATGAAACTTTACAGGAATGTTGCTCTTGATGTCTAATTGATCCTAGAAAAATTTCAGGTCGGCCGGAAATTCAAGATGGCCGTCACAGCTAAAAATAGATTTTTTAAAAATAAGTTTGTAGCGACTACTTCTTGAAAACTATAAGTGATATTGATATGGGACTTTTTCTAAAATGATCAGCATGACATGATGTAGATCCTTGTGGAAAATTATTTTGATTCGACGTTAAACATGGCTGCCAGTGGCCATCTTTGGTTACATAGAGTTATATAGTAAAAACTTGTAGCGACTACTCCTCTGAAACTACTTGACGGATGTTCATGAAACTTCACAGGAATGTTGCTCTTGATGTCTAGTTGATCCTAGAAAAATTTCAGGTCGGCCGGAAATTCAAGATGGCCGCCACAGCTAAAAATAGATTTAAAATAAATAAATTTGTAGCGACTACTTCTTCAAAACAATAAGAGATATTGATATGGGACTTTTTCTAAAATGATCAGTATGACATGATGTTGGTCCTTGTCGAAAATCGTTTTGATTTGACCTTAAACATGGCTGCTTTGTTTACATAGAGTTATATAATGAAAACTTGTAGCGACTACTTCTTTGAAACTACCTGACGGATTTTCATGAAACTTTACAGGAATGTTGCTCTTAATGTCTTATTGATCTTAGCAAAATTTCAGGTCGGCCTGAAATTCAAGATGGCCGCCACGGTTAAAAATAGATTTTCAAAAAACAAGTCTGTAGCGACTACTTCCTGAAATCAAAATCAATCAGTAGAGCTTCAAGGTCATTGACCTCTTGTTCAAAAAACAAGTCTGTAGCGACTACTTCCTGAAATCAAAATCAATCAGTAGAGCTACAAGGTCATTGACCTCTTGTTATTTTTGTTATTTTTTCTTTTTTCTTTTTTCTTTTCAGTTGTTAGTTTTTAGCTCTACTGATCAGAGATCAGCAGAGCTTATGCCGTGGTGCGGTGTCCGTTGTCCGTCCGTCTGTCCGTCCGTCTGTCCGTCCCTCCGTTAACTTTTTTTTTGTAGCGACTACTCCTCTGAAACTACTGAATGGATTTTCATGAAACTTTACAGAAATGTTGCCCATGAAGTCTTGTTGATCCTAGCAAAAATTCATGTAGATGTGAAATCCAAGATGGCCGCCAAATCTAAAAATAGGTTTTTAAAAAACAAGTTTGTAGCGACTACTTCTTGAAAA
This sequence comes from Cyrtodaria siliqua, assembly GCA_037043455.1. Classification (NCBI taxonomy): domain Eukaryota; kingdom Metazoa; phylum Mollusca; class Bivalvia; order Adapedonta; family Hiatellidae; genus Cyrtodaria; species Cyrtodaria siliqua. The sequence goes on along the minus strand of JAWPHD010009419.1, from coordinate 17,397 downwards.
CTCTTAAGGGATATTGCTATGGGACTTTTTCTAAAATGATCAGCATGACATGATGTTGGTCCTTGTCGAAAATCGTTTTGATTCGACGTTAAACATGGCTGCCAGCGGCCATCTTTGTTTACATAGAGTTATATAATGAAAACTTGTAGCGACTACTCCTCTGAAACTACTTGACGGATTTTCATGAAACTTCACAGGAATGTTGCTCTTGATGTCTAATTGATCCTAGCAAAATTTCAGGTTGGCCGGAAATTCAAGATGGCCGCCACGGCTAAAAATAGATTTTTAAAAAATAAGTTTGTAGCGACTACTTCTTGAAAACTATAAGAGATATTGCTATGGGACTTTTTCTAAAATGATCAGGATGACATGATGTTGGTCCTTGTCAAAAATCGTTTTGATTCGACGTTAAACATGGCTGCCAGCGGCCATCTTTGTTTACATAGAGTTATATAATGAAAACTTGTAGCGACTACTCCTCTGAAACTACTTGACGGATTTTCATGAAACTTCACAGGAATGTTGCTCTTGATGTCTAATTGATCCTAGCAAAATTTCAGGTCGGCCGGAAATTCAAGATGGCCGCCACGGCTAAAAATAGATTTTTAGCTCAACTGATCAGAGATCAGCGGAGCTTATGCCGTGGTGCGGCGTCCGTCGTCCGTCTGTCCGTCTGTCCGTCTGTCCGTAAACTTTTATTTGTAGCGACTTCACAGCTGAAACTACTGGATGGATATTCATGAAACTTTACAGAAATGTTGCCCATAAAGTCTAGTTGATCCTAGCAAAAATTCATGTTGATGTGAAATCCAAGATGGCCGCCAAAGCTAAAAATAGAGTTTTAAAATACAAGTTTGTAGCGACTTCTTCTTGAAAACTATAAGTGATATTGATATGGGACTTTTTCTAAAATGATCAGCATGACATGATGTTGATCCTAGTCAAAAATCGTTTTGATTCAACGTTAAACATGGCTGCCAGCGGCCATCTTTGTTTACATAGAGTTATATAGTAAAAACTTGTAGCGACTTCTTCTCTGAAACTACTTGGCGGATTGTCATGAAACTTTACAGGAATGTTGCTCTTGATGTCTTATTGATCCTAGAAAAATTTCAGGTCGGCCGGAAATTCAAGATGGCCGTCACAGCTAAAAATAGATTTTTAAAAAATAAGTTTGTAGCGACTACTTCTTGAAAACTATAAGTGATATTGATATGGGACTTTTTCTAAAATGATCAGCATTACATGATGTTGATCCTAGTCAAAAATCGTTTTGATTCAACATTAAACATGGCTGCCAGCGGCCATCTTTGTTTACATACAGTTATATAGTAAAAACTTGTAGAGACTACTCCTCTGAAACTACTTGGCGGATTGTCATGAAACTTTACAGGAATGTTGCTCTTGATGTCTAATTGATCCTATCAAAATTTCAGGTCGGCCGGAAATTCAAGATGGCCGTCACAGCTAAAAATAGATTTTTAAAAAATAAGTTTGTAGCGACTACTTCTTGAAAACTATAAGTGATATTGATATGGGACTTTTTCTAAAATGATCAGCATGACATGATGTAGATCCTTGTGGAAAAATATTTTGATTCGACGTTAAACATGGCTGCCAGTGGCCATCTTTGGTTACATAGAGTTATATAGTAAAAACTTGTAGCGACTACTCCTCTGAAACTACTTGACGGATGTTCATGAAACTTCACAGGAATGTTGCTCTTGATGTCTAGTTGATCCTAGAAAAATTTCAGGTCGGCCGGAAATTCAAGATGGCCGCCACAGCTAAAAATAGATTTAAAATAAAAAAGTTTGTAGCGACTACTTCTTCAAAACAATAAGAGATATTGATATGGGACTTTTTCTAAAATGATCAGTATGACATGATGTTGGTCCTTGTCGAAAATCGTTTTGATTTGACCTTAAACATGGCTGCTTTGTTTACATAGAGTTATTTAATGAAAACTTGTAGCGACTACTTCTTTGAAACTACTTGACGGATTTTCATGAAACTTCACAGGAATGTTGCTCTTAATGTCTTATTGATCTTAGCAAAATTTCAGGTCGGCCGGAAATTCAAGATGGCCGCCACGGTTAAAAATAGATTTTCAAAAAACAAGTCTGTAGCGACTACTTCCTGAAATCAAAATCAATCAGTAGAGCTTCAAGGTCATTGACCTCTTGTTAAAAAATAAGTTTGTAGCGACTACTTCTTGAAAACTATAAGAGATATTGATATGGGACTTTTTCTAAAATGATCAGCATGACATGATGGTTATCCGAGTCGAACATTATTTTGATTCGACGTTAAACATGGCTGCCAGTGGCCATCTTTGTTTACATAAAGTTATATATTGAAAACTTGTAGCGACTACTCGTCTGAAACTACTTAACTGATTTTCATGAAACTTCACAGGAATGTTGCTCTTGATGTCTAATTGATCCTAGCAAAATTTCAGATCGGCCAAAAATTCAAGATGGCCGCCACAGCTAAAAATAGATTTAAAAAAAATAAGTTTGTAGCGACTACTTCTTGAAAACTATAAGTGATATTGATATGGGACTTTTTCTAAAATTATCAGCATGACATGATGGTTATCCGAGTCGAACATTATTTTGATTCAATGTTAAACATGGCTGTCAGCGGCCATCTTTGTTTACATAGAGTTATATAATGAAAACTTGTAGCGACTACTCCTCTGAAACTACTTGACGGATTTTCATGAAACTTCACAGGAATGTTGCTCTTGATGTCTAATTGATCCTAGAAAAATTTCAGGTCGGCCGGAAATTCAAGATGGCCGCCACTGATAAAAATAGATTTTCAAAAAACAAGTTTGTAGCGACTTCTTCCTGAAAACAAAATCAATCAGTAGAGCTTCAAGGTCATTGACCTCTTGTTTTTTAGCTCTACTGGCCAAGGGCCAGCAGAGCTTATGGGATGGTGTGTTGTCCGTCTTCCGTCGTCCGTCCGTCGTCCGTTGTCCGTCGTCCGTTAACTTTTCTTCAAACGACTTCTCCTCAGAAACCGCTTGGCTAATTTTGACAAAACTTCACATGGATGATCCTTAGATGAATGCTTTTTAGATTTGTTAAAATTAGGTCAGCGCTACATCCAAGATGGCTGCCATTACCATATATGGTCGAAACCTTAAAAAATCTTCTTCTCCAGAACCGCTGGACAGATTTCAACAGTTTTTCTTTTAAAATGATCGCCAACGGCTAGACTATCAAGATTGTTCAAATAAAGTCCCCGGGGTCAAAAATGGCCGTGCCCCGGGGGTCCAAAGTTTGTATATTGAGGTTTTGCATGTTTTTCATACAGACATATAGGAAAAAACTTTAAAAAATCTTCTTCTCTGAAACCACAAGGCACAGAGCGCTCATGTATTACATGTAGCATCAGCTTATGGTCCTCTATTAAGTTTGTTCAAATGGTGACCCTGGGGTCAAATTTGTCCCCGCCCCGGGGGTCACAGTTTTACATAGACTTATATAGGATTTTTTTTTTTAAATCTTCTTCTCGGAAACTACAACAGCCAGAGGTTTGATATTTTGCATTTACTATAAGCTTATGGTCCTTTACCAAGTTTGTTCAAATGGTGACCTTAGGATCACATTTGGCCCCGCCCCAAGGGTCACATGTTTTACATAGACATGTATAGGGAATTCTTCAAACGACTTCTCGTCAGAAACCACTTGGCTAATTTTGACCAAACTTCAAATGGATGATCCTTAGATGAATGCTTTTTAGATTTGTTAAAATTAGGTCAGCGCTACATCCAAGATGGCTGCCATTACTATATATGGTCGAAACCTTAAAAAATCTTCCTCTCCAGAACCGCTTGACAGATTTCAACAGTTTTTCTTTTAAAATGATCGTCAACGCCTAGACTATCAAGTTTGTTCAAATAAAGTCCCCGGGGTCAAAAATGGCCGTGCCTCGAGGGTCCAAAGTTTGTATATTGAGGTTTTGCATGTTTTTCATATAGACATATAGGAAAAAAGTTTAAAAAATCTTCTTCTCTGAAACCACAAGGCACAGAGCTCTCATGTATTACATGTAGCATCAGCTTATGGTCCTCTACTAAGTTTGTTCAAATGGTGACCCTGGGGTCAAATTTTTCCCCGCCCCGAGGGTCACAGTTTTACATAGACTTATATAGGATTTTTTTTTTTAAAAATCTTCTTCTCGGAAACTACAAGAGCCTGAGGTTTGATATTTTACAATTATTATAAGCTTATGGTCCTTCACCAAGTTTGTTCAAATGGTGACCCTGGGGTCACATTTAGTCACGCCCCAAGGGTCACATGTTTTACATAGACATGTATAGGGAAAAACTTATGTTTTACATAGACATGTATAGGGAAAAACTTAAAATCTTCTTCTCTGAAACTGCAAGAGCCAGAGGTTTAATATTTTGCTGTTGCTATAAGCTTATGGTCCTTTACCAATTTTGTTCAAATGCTGACCCTGGGGTCACATCTGGCCCCGCCCCGGGGGTCACAGTTTTACATCAATGCTTGTTTTAAATTTTTTAATTTCTTTATTTTTTATTTTTTTATTTTATTTTATTTTTTATTATTATTTTTTTTCATATTTTTTTTTTAAATTATTTTTTTTTAATTTTTTTTTTTTTAATTTTTTTATTTTATATATATATATATATATTTTTTTTTATTTTTTTTAATTTTTTTTTTTTAAATTTTTATTTTTTATTTTTTATATTTTTATTATCTCTACTAGCCAACTTGGAAAACCAGCCAGATCGGACCAGTAATCACAGTGTTACTGCTCTTGATATAGTTAAAAATGCTATAGTTTGCCTCTTTAAGACGATAGTCACTCGCTTCATTGATGTCATAAGAGCCATATTAGCCAGTAGAGCGTCCACAGGCCCTCTTGGGCCTCTTGTTTAATTTATGTTGTTGTTTTTTTAGCTCTATGTTGGACCAGTCAGACCAGTAACAGAGGAGTTATGGCTCTTGATTTAGTTCAAAATGCTATGTTTTGCCTCGTTAACACGGTAAGGCCTTCATTTTTCATCTGATCTTTACCAAACTTTACCAGATTCTTTAGTTATGACCCTTGATTTAGTTAAAAAGCTGTTTTTTCCCGAAACTTTCAAAAAAAACGTAAATGCCAGTCACTCGCTTCATTGATGTTATAAGAGCCATGTTAGCCAGTAGAGCGTCCACAGGCCCTCTTGGGCCTCTTGTTTCTGTTTTTTTTAGTCTTTTATTTACCATTCACCTTTTCGGCAAAGCAATTTGAGGGTGGATGGTTTGGTGCCTGCATGTTTTATACCACTCGTCACTTGTGAATGTACTTCTGTTGTTCAATACTAGCAGTTTTTGTCTTGCCTTTTTCCAAAAAAAAAAGGAAGAGACCGGTTTTGCTTTTCCGATGACAGCGTCAGGATTTCAAGTTTTATGTTTACGTCACTGATACATGAACTGTGTACACTAGACCTTTCAGACTTACCTTAGGTGGTACATCACATAGGAAAAGCAGATGTGAACTTTACCATCTAAGCAGAGGGCAGATAACTTGATAATTTTTACAATAAATTTTTGTGTTTAGGTCACTTTATCAGGAACTTTATGCATTATACCTGTCAGACTTTGGTTATAGTTGTAGAGCATTGTACATCTTGTATATGGGCATTTTTAACCAATTAAAATTTGGCCTCTTCCCAATTGCAAAAACCTGGGGAAAAAGATCCCAATCTTACATTTCAGTGAAGTTGTCCCTTGAAAAGAATTCCTCTAATAGCCAAATCGCACCCTTGTCCCAACCCCTCCCCCAATTTCTTCTTTTCCCGAAAATCAGCAAGCCTAGGCCTAGACCCATTTCCAATTTTCTCAACAAAAAAAAGACCTGTGTACAATAATATGTCCATATAATATAAGTGTGAAGTATATGAACTTTTATGGACTCAACTGATCATAAATCAAAATTAATTGAGGCATCCTGCATACCTAAAAGACACTTTGGTGCCGTATATGCTTAAGTTCCTAGTTAACTTACTGAAATGCTTGTTAAGGTGCTTATTGCCTTGACCATACTCACACCCAGGTCACAGATCTTGGTAAGAAGAGAACCATAGATGTTGGCATGTTTGCGGTCCCTATGAATGATAGTTGGTTTCATGGAATGCAGATATGCTGTTGCATGCAAGCATTGCAAAGACAGATATTTACTTTTTTCAACCAGCTGTCTTACTCGTGACATGGAAAACACCAAAGCGTACAAGTTACTCCGTTGTGAAAATAACAAAATCCAGGAAGGCCACAATCTGTGCAGCAGGGAGGCCACAAATTCAAGTAAATTATCAACATACTTAAATAAAAGGATTTATGTCGATTATCGACAAATCCCATTAATGCACAATATTTGGGTGCCTTATTAAAGCATGTGCATTTATTTCATTTTCAACCATTTTCTTGATATGTGCCGTCTGTTTTTATTGGACCTGACAAAACTGTGGCACACAAGAAGGAGGGCTCGCTTGTATGGGTTCCAAAATAGTTAAAAACTTCTGCTGAAGTGAGACTATTCAAAATATCCTCTTGATTCATCTTTATCTTTGATATGCCTTGACATCCCCTGTTGAACAGTATCAACAATGCTAGTTTGTCTTTGTTAAGCTTAGACCAGGATTCCTAATCTGCTCTTATACATGGCTTGCCTCTTTCTTACCCAACAATTTTGCTGCCACGCATAATCAAATTCCGTCTTATTTAAAAGAAAAAATCCTGCCAGAAAATATCACTGAACCGTGAATGAAATATCAACAAATACAAACTGTTTTCCTACATGAACCTATTGCCTATTGATGCTGCCTTGTTGGTTAGGTATTAGATCATGGCGGGGATTTCTTAATTTACACTGTCCTATTTTAATGGGATGACAGCAGGGTAAAGTGTGAGGTTTGGTGCACCCTAGAACCGGTTTAAACCCCCAGTGGCCTACTTTGTCACTGACCGTTCCAAGGCAGTAGCCCTATTGTCAACCCTTTTGTGTTTGTGATGTCGTTTGCTTTTATTATTACTTTTGCCTTCTTGTTTGTCTGTTTGCATGTTTGTTTCTGTGTTTTGTGGTTGACTGTCCTTCTTGAATGCTACTTTCCCTGTCCGCTCTTTTTATGCCCCCGAATTTTTTTCGGGGGCATATAGTAATCGCACCGTCCGTCTGTCTGTCTGTCCGGATTCTGTCTGTCTGGATTCTGTCTGTCTGTCTGTCTGTCCGTCATTCCGAACCGAACCGAACCGAACCGAGTCCGGACCGTAACTTCACAACCCCTGCAGGGATTTTTAAATAACTTGGCACAAGTGATCACCATAACAAGACAATGTGTCGCGCGCAAAACCCAGGTCCGTACCTCAAAGGTCAAGGTCACACTTGAAGTTCATAGGTCAAAAACAGGTACGCAATTTCGTGTCCGGACCGTAACGTCACAACCCCTGCAGGGATTTTTAAATTACTGCAGGGATTTTTAATTCATGGACGGATTTTCGAATAACTTGACTTAAGTGCTCACCACAACAAGACGATGTGTCGCGCACAATATACAGGTCTGTGGCCCCAAGGTTAAGGTCACATTTAGAGGTCAAATTGTGTCGCTTGCACAAGTGCTCACCACAATCAAATGAGGTGTCATGGACAAATCCAGGTCCATTGCTCCAAGGTCAAGGTCATACTTAGAGGTCAGAGGACACTTCGGGGGCATTTATCACTTACATGGGTTACATACATATAAGTCACACACATGCAACCCACTACATTGGTTACATACATATCAGTCACACACATGCCCCCTATTACATTGGTTACATACATATCAGTCACACACATGCTCCCCCACACTACTACATTGGTTACAGGGTGTTCAATAAGTTTTGTTTGAGCAGGCCATTTTATAATTTGAGGAGGCCCCAAGCACTCTAGGCATGCCTCCCCGAATTATTTGTTTCACCTAAACGCCATTTCCTGCATTCTGAGCGATTCTAGTGGGGGTTAAATACAATATTTTGTGTACTGTTAAGCACATTAAAATGGGCAATATGAAGAAACAAATAGATATTTTTTGTACCTTTTAAAAGCTAATATCATATTAAATAAATATCTGTCGGACAGCTTTTGACAATACTTATCCTATTCCGATCCAGACTACAGAACGGTGAACTTAACTTTTAAAAACAAATTGTTTCAAATAAACATTTATACAGTGTTCTTTGATGAGTCTTTTTTTATTGACTTTAAAAATAAGCTTTACCAGCCCTGACTGATCAACTAATATCAACCCTGACAGGGACTAACATCAGTTGGATTAAGAGAATTTTAGATAATATTATAATAAAGGACATTGGAAAGGTATCACATGTGAAAAATAGCAACACTTGTATGTTGAACAGTATATTTGTTAATAGCATTGCAAACTATTTCTTACACAGAAATAAGTATAATAAAGCAATCCTTAATATTGAATGCTTTATCAGACATGTGTATTATAGGAAATATATTGAAGAAATGATAGTGTTATCTAGAACACACTAATGACCAACATAATGCCAAATGGATCGTCTCTCTCTGCTGGCAGCTGCTATTAAACTTAATGTTTATTTCAATACTGTTTCATACATTATATATTTTGTTAATTTTGCACATTTCGTAATTATTGTTGTTTGTACATTATTGTATTGATAAGAAATTAAATGTTAAAAACATATCAGCACAGACTAACTAATATCAGCCCCAACCCTTACAGACTAATATCTGCCCAGACTTACTAATATCAACCTTGATTGATTAATATCAACCCTGACTGACCAACTAATATCAGCCCAGACTGACTTACTAGCCCCGACTTACAAATATCAACAAGATCAGCCCAGACTAACTGAAACAACCCTGATTAAGTGACTGACAAACTAATATCAGCTCTGACTGTTGATCAACTAATATCAACCATGACTGATCATCATCAAGTTACTAATCAACCCTAAACTGACCAGCTAATATCAACCCTGATCGATCAGCTAAAATCAGTCCTGACTGGTCAACTAATATCAGCCCTGATTAGGTAATATCAACCATACCCCGACTGATCAACCAACTAATATCAGCCTAGACTGACTAATATTAACGCTGACTCAGACTGACAAAATGATACCAGCGGAGACTGACTAACTTGACTGATCAACTAATATCATAATCAACCCTGACTGTCTGATCAACTAATATCGACTGGCCAACTAATATCAACCCTGACTAACAAATATCAGCCCTGAGGCTGACTAACTAATATCAGCCCTGATTGATCAAGTCATTAATAATTTAATAATCTGGTTGGTAGACGTCATCATCATCTGAATAGTCACTGCCCGAATCATCATTATTTACCAGCATTTCCTTTAAAGCATGGCTGACTCCAGCCCTGATGTCAAGCTCTGCCTCATCTGTCCGAATGGCAGCATCAGTGGTCACAGTGACCTCATGCTGCTGTACTAGATGTTGCTGTAGCGGTCTTGCCAATTTTGGTTTCGGCAGCTTCCGTCTACCCTTTGTGTCAAACCACGAGCGTACTGCCCTTTGAATCAGTTGGTAAGATTCTTCAGGTGGAGGGCCATTAATTGTGACGTGGAGAATCCCCTCAAGCATGGCAGGGCTTAATCTGTTCCTGAGTCTTGTCTTGACATTCTTCAGGGCACTAGCACCTCTTTCAGGCCATGCATTAGTGACAGGGAGGGAAGCAGCCACCTCAGCAATGTAGACAAACTCTGGGAAAAGGTGTCTGAGAGAATGTATTTCTCAGAAGTTGCAGCAGTAACCAATATGTAGGTGTTTGAGAACATGAGCTAGACTTCACATCATCTGGCATCTTAGGTTTCAAGGCATCTTTGATGTGGTATTTCATTCCTTGCCACTGGGTGTTAGGTTTGTTCCCTCTGATAGTGTCATTGGCAAAGAAATGATACGCAAGAACGGTGGTCTGGTTAGTACCATACCAACGGATCGAAGAGGCAAATGCTGATAGTACTGTGGAGCAGTCACTGAATCGTCTATGTTGAAAACTAGTGCTTCAATGTACTTGTGCAGAAGTCCGTGCAGCTCATTGGATTCCTTGCCATTTAGTCCAATGTCTGTAAATGACTCGATGTCACGACTCAGCAATTCTAAAGGTGTATTCTCATCCTTAAGCTGTGTGAGCTTGTCCTTGGTCAAATTGATGGCTGTTAAAATGGCTGAGAAGTTCAGAGAGACTTTTTGGAAATGTAGGAACAAATTCGATTGGATCGTAAGTACGCTGTTCAGAATGTAGATTGCACCCAATAATTTAAGAGATCTCATCTTCTACAGTAGGCCAGAGGCAGTTGCGTCAGTTTCCTAGAACAGACTAAGTGTTTGCAGGATAGCCTCAAAATCACCTGAATGAACTGCTGAAACAGAGGCGTCTAAACTCAGCCACCGGTTACGACAAGCTTTCTTCAAGCGCCTTGCCATCTTTTTTGATGCCTGATTTCCTAATCTGATAGATTTGAGCTCCACTTGTACCTTCATGTATGCAGCCATGCGTTTAGGAGAGTTCTCAAAAAACTGCCATAACTGTCGAAGCAGTTTCCCTACAGTCTTTATGCAACTTACAGCCTCATTAGAGTCTGTACATGACAAGGCCAGTCTGTGGCATACACAGTGTATGCTGATGAGAGCTGGATTTCCCTTTTTCAAGCGATATGCTACACCTGATTTTTTTCCAAGCATAACTGCAGCTCCATCTGATGTAATGCCTGTAAATTTTGATATCTGAAGTCCATCATTTTCAAGTTCTTTGAGGATCAATGAAGAAATTGCCTCTGCATTTGTGGATTCAAACTCGGTGAATATGTTATGGCAGCTTAAAAAACTTGTCTCCACTTTTTCCGTTTCACGACAAAAATACTGAACAAAGGTAACCAAGTTTTCTGTAACGTCAGAGACATCAGCAACTTCATCTGTTAAAAGTCCATAAGCTAATGATTTGGTAACCTTTTCTAAAAGTTCTTCTTTCACAGTGTCACCAGGAGTTTTAAAAATGTCCGCCTGTGACCCAGCTGATTTATGCTGAAAGTACTTCAGACGGTCTATTTCATACATTTTTTGTATGAAATTCAATAATGGCAGAAACTTGTGGTTTGCAATAAATATTTTCATAACGACTTTTCTAGTACAGAAGTCTCAACATCTGCCTTCTTTGTGACCTCTTGATGAAAGACAAAAGACCTTTTGAGGCAGCTTGCAATGCTGCTGAGTGTAAACTACTCTTACTTTGAGTTGCCGCTGCATCGGCTTTGAATCTGATGCTGGGTGTTGCAGAGAATACTTATTTCAAATTTTGGGGATGTTTCATATTGTGCTTCTTGCAAGCTAAGCAAAACAAACCCTGCAACTCCACATAGTGTAATCTGGCGGTATTTTACATGTACCATGCAGATGCCATGACTAACTCAAGTCAAGAGTCAAACACGAGAACACTGCTCATGACTTTTATTAATATGAAGGTGTAGATTCCTGACAATGAATATATGTATTGTACCGTCTGGAAAAACTCGAAAGAATGAATGCATCTGAAATTAACAAATAAAGTATTCTAAATACTCTGTTACAACTATTATAAATCATTTTATAATAATATTTAGAATATATACATATATATTATCATGAACCTATAAACATATACACATATAATAATAACGAGTAAGTAATCACAGCTTTACATATTTCTCTTAGAATAATAAAATTTCTCTCTGTGCGTGGTGGATTTTATAACATATAAAATAAAGCTTAATATCTTACTGATAAATACATAGATTTATATGACAATATTCAGTTGTTTATAAAAATAACAACTTACAATATTTGTGGAATAAAATTCCTTGCCCATTATCAAACTCGTCCGAGATCTTATGGTCTCGGATGAACCGGAAATTTACCGACATAACAATCTCGTTTTGATCTTTTTCATGTGATTTTCGAATAATTTCATATTTTCTCAATTTATATGTTCTAATCACGAATAAATTGATCTGAACAAATTGAGATTTTAAATGAAATATAAATAAATATTTTTCATTACGATGGTCCCCATCCTAAGATTTTTACAATATTTATGAATGAAGTGGGGGTTTTACTTCACGTTAACACATCTTATTAGGTCATATTTGGGACAGCAACCTCAGTGGGAGATAAGATGACAATATTTATGAAAAATATTGAAGTAACTATAGGTTTCAACTCGTTAATATAAATATTTTATTGATACAATAATGTAAACTGGAGTGTTCATAAGCCTGAAAATGGCATTGCAAAATAATTAAAGGGGCAAAAACTCTTGTTTTCCAGGTCCGATCTAGCTTGTCCAAGCTTATATAAATATCAGATCAGGCAAAGATCAAATACAAAATGCAGGTGCTAGTGTTCACAAAGCTGAAAATGGCATTTTTCAGTAATTCAAGGGGACATAACTCTGGTGTTTCTGGCCAGATCACAGGAAATTGTATCTTTTAATATTTGCCTTCTGTTATTATAATTATATATGAAGGACTACAACAGTGAAATGTTAGTGTTGTTATTCTGCAGTCAATCAAACATATAATGATTTTCAAATGCAAGCACACCATACACCATTGTGTGCAGAAATGAATGTCCTATCCAACAATACCTTTCTTCCTACGATCCCTTGTAAATTCACTGAGATATCCGAGTTCAAAGCCACCAAAGTGCTTTTTCAATTTGCTCGTCGTTTGTCTTGGTTCCCGTGGTAAACAAAGGAAGTTTACCACGGGTCGACAAGTTTCGTAAAGATCAAATACAAAATGAACATGCTAGAGTGTTCACAAGGCTTAATAATGAAGTCCCTAGAATGTTCACGACTAAAAAGCTAACGATGGACGACGGAAAACTCGGCATTCCATAAGCTCTTCTGGTCTTCTGCCAGTAGAGCTAAAAATTGGGGGACAGAGACCATTATCCAAACGATAATTATAATGTGATGAGGGTGATTTTGCCAGAGACTGTCTCAAATATTGTACCTATTTTTAGCTCGACAGCAGAGCTTATGCCGTGGTGCGGCGTCCGTCGTCTGTCTGTCCGTCCGTCCGTCTGTCTGTCTGTCCGTCCGTAAACTTTTTTTTGTAGCGACAACTCCTCTGAAACTACTGAATGGATTTTCATTAAACTTTACAGAAATGTTGCCCATAAAGTCTAGTTGATCCTACCAAAAATTCATGTTGATGTGAAATCCAAGATGGCTGCCAAATCTAAAAATAGGTTTTTAAAAAACAAGTTTGTAGCGACTTCTTCTTGAAAACTCTTAAGTGATATTGATATGGGACTTTTTGTAAAATGATCAGCATGACATGATGTTGGTCCTTGTCGAAAATCGTTTTGATTCGACGTTAAACATGGCTGCCAGCGGCCATCTTTGTTTACATAGAGTTATATAATGAAAACTTGTAGCGACTACTCCACTGAAACTACTTGACGGATGTTCATGAAACTTCACAGGAATGTTGCTCTTGATGTCTTATTGATCCTAGCAAAATTTCAGGTCGGCCAGAAATTCAAGATGGCCGCCACGGCTACAAGTTTGTAGCGACTACTTCTTGAAAACTATAAGTGATATTGAAATTGGACTTAATCTAAAATGATCAGCATGACATGATGTTGGTCCTTGTCAAAAATCGTTTTGATTCGACGTTAAACATGGCTGCCAGCGGCCATCTTTGTTTACATAGAGTTATATAGTAAACATTTGTAGCGACTACTTCTCTGAAACTACTTGGCGGATTTTCATGAAACTTCACAGGAATGTTGCTCTTAATGTCTTATTGAACCTAACAAAATTTCAGATCGGCTAGAAATTCAAGATTGCCACCACAGCTAAAAATAGATTTTTAAAAAATAAGTTTGTAGCGACTACTTCTTGAAAACTATAAGTGATATTGATATGGGACTTTTTCTAAAATGATCAGCATGACATGATGTTGGTCCTTGTCAAAAATCGTTTTAATTCGATGTTAAACATGGCTGTCAGCGGCCATCTTTGTTTACATAGAGTTATATAATGAAAACTTGTAGTGAGGGAAGTTCATTTTTTAGCTTGACTGATCAGAGATCAGCAGAGCTTATGCCGTGGTGCGGCGTCCGTCGTCCGTCTGTCCGTAAACTTTTTTTGTAGCAACTACAGTGAGTCCTATGAAACTACTGAATGGATTTTCATGAAACTTTACAGAAATGTTGCCCATGAAGTCTAGTTGATCCTAGCAAAAATTCATGTTGATGTGAAATCCAAGATGGCCACCAAAAATAGGTTTTTAAAAAACAAGTTTGTAGCGACTACTTCTTGAAAACTCCAAGTGATATTGATATTGGACTTTTTCTAAAATGATCAGCATGACATGATGTTGGTCCGTTCGAAAATCGTTTTGATTCGACGTTTAACATGGCTGCCAGTGGCCATCTTTGTTTACATAGAGTTATATAATGAAAACTTGTAGCGATTACTCCTCTGAAACTCCTTGACGGATTTTCATGAAACTTCACAGGAATGTAGCTCTCGATGTCTAATTGATCCTAGCAAAATCTCAGATTGGCCGGAAATTCAAGATGGATGCCATGGCATAAAACAAGTTTGTAGCGACTACTTCCTGAAATCAAAATCAATTAGTAGAGCTTCAAGGTCATTGACCTCTTGTTTTATTGAATTGTCTTTCTACAAGCACAGACCTGGCTTGCTTTGTCACTTTTGTACTCCATTCAATTTCTACCACTTCCATAAAGTCTTGAGCCGTCCTTTTACTTGCAGAGTCACCATTTTTCACAGACATTGTGAATTTGGCTGCTGCCATCCTGGCAATATCGAAGCCCTATTTAATGGCTACACCTGGATTCATTAGTTCTTCTTCTGTGTTCAGACCACAGGCCTTCAAAGAACACTCCACAAACAAATCAAAGTGGAATGAAGTGATGAAGTCAAACATTGAGTTTTCAGACAGTCCACTTTCTGCTCTCATAATATTTAGCAGTCTTGCAGCAAGCCTCATAATTATGAAAGCTGGCATAATGTTTTCTCTTCAACTTGTTTCTCAAGTTTTTATCAGCCAGATGTCCCCCAATACAATTATTAAGTCGTCTTTCAAAGCTATTTTACTGATATTATCCTTCCTCATAGATGGTAGTACTTCTTCCTTTAAAAGTTTAGTTGCCGTTTGTCCAATTTTACCTTGAATTATATATGAATGCAAGATCAAGAAGTTTGAGGACAGCTCAGATTATTTCTGACTAAAAAACTCATCGATGTATTAATAACAAAAATTTGTTACAAATAACGATTAATTAAAAATATAATTATAATTTCCAGTATAATAATTACTAATTGAATTTTATGTTCAGTCGCCGTGAAGCCGGTAATAGGACCCGCCATATAACTATCGTGACCCAGTATACATAATCCGTGCATTCGAATGTTTCCACATCCGCTTGTCCAAAACAAAAGTAAAATATTGTCTTCTGCTTCGATTTTTTTTAAAGTTATTGAAAAATTAATTATGCATTAAAATGACTGCAATTAAAAAATGTTGCACCGTTTACCTGTGCAGTTTTGAGTTGTCAAACTCTGAGTTAGTCTACGTGAAGTATCGTGGCGTAAGTACGCGGAGAGCTTTTCACGATTTGTAAATTCCTCACTCGGCGTGAAAGAGTAAAGTGTGGGTTTCGCTGAGCTGTACGGTATATGTCAGATTCCTTTGCAGTATTATTCAAAATAGTCGAGATAAAAATTGGATAAAATTTAATCAAGTTATAGCTTCAAACAAAACGTTTATACTTACACAGCAGGCATAGCTCTTCAGATTCATAAGTTTATACTTACACAGCAGGCATAGCTCTTCAGATTCATAAGTTTATACTTACACAGCAGGCATAGCTCTTCAGATTCATAAGTTTATACTTACACAGCAGGCATAGCTCTTCAGAATCATAAGCAAACGGAATATCTAATATAATGCTGATTGCTGTAATCAACTGGGCTTTTACTGATTATTCCGTTACAAAGCCAAATGACCTAGTTTCATGATTTAAGCAGAATTTTAAGTGTGATTTTGCAATCTATGTCAAGAAAAAGTATATGTGACATGACAAGCCTAAAATGACAGGGGCGTACCTGGAGCATTTTGAAATGTACGTCAGATATGAGAAGCGTAGCTGCGAACCGAGCAGCGACGGTGATAGTGGGGGGTAGATGTGGGGGAGGGGGAGGGGGAGGGCGTTTCGGGCCTCCTCCAAGAAATTTTTGAAAATTAGGAGGCAAATGATGCGTTCTCAAGCTTCAGCGTTAATATTGCATTTTTGACACTAGCCCATACCCCCCCCTCAGACCCCCCCCCCCCCCCCCCCCCCCCCCACCCCCACAGTTTTTATTGCATATTCATAATTTTTCATTGCAGAGATGTTGAGATTTTATCTTATTTTCAGTAGGTGATAAAATTTGTGTTACTCGGTTTTTATCCTTAGGTTCTATTGTAAAATAAAAATCTTTGACCAAGTAAAAAGATGATAATTTTCAAGATTTTGATTTTGTAAGATATGTATGCAGCGTTTTTTTTCACCATTTTGGGAATGGGTCCGTGACCGGTCAAATTGGGGAAAAACACGCGATTTTTCTCAAAATTGGGAAAAAACGCCTGTTTTTTCTCAGAATTGGGGAAAAAAAATTGTTTTTGTATTTTGTTCAATTTACACAGAAAAGCAGAAGAAACGTCGAAAACCTTGGTAAAAAAACTTCATTAAGAACATTATTCTAAAACATTTTACAATTTTGCGAAGAAAAATCTGGAATTGGGATTTTTTTAATTTTTTTTATTATTTATTTTTTAGCAGAGCTTATGCCGTGGTGCGGCGTCCGTCGTCCGTCTGTCCGTCTGTAAACTTTTATTTGTAGCGACTACTCCTCTGAAACTACTTGATGGATATTCATGAAACTTTACAGAAATGTTGCCCATGAAGTCTAGTTGATCCTAGCAAAAATTCATGTTGATGTCAAATCCAAGATGGCCACCAAAGCTAAAAATAGATTTTTAAAATACAAGTTTGTAGCGACTACTTCTTGAAAACTATAAGTGATATTGATATGGGACATTTTTTTAAATGATCAGCATGACATGATGTTAATCCTTGTCAAAAATTGTTTTGATTCGACGTTAAACATGGCTGCCAGTGACCATCTTTGTTTACATAGAGTTATATAGTAAAAACTTGTAGCGACTACTCCTCTGAAACTACTTGGCGGATTTTCATGAAACTTTACAGGAATGTTGCTCTTGATGTCTAATAGATCCTAGCAACATTTCAGGTCGG